>JAFIRS010004096.1:0-100879 GCA_018342105.1 Gonioctena quinquepunctata
GATTGTCCTAAGAGTTCCAAGTATTGTAAACCAATAGGTATAAACTAGGTCAAGAAATGTCCAGGCAACTCCTTTAACTTAATTGGTGCCAAAATAGGTAATGAAGAGTATATAGTGGACCTGTTTACTGACTTGTCAATTCCCTGACTATATGAACACACATGAGGTAATAATTAGGTAAATATTCACCAGAAGGTTTTTCCTGAGAGTTCCAAGTATTTTGAACACATTTTGCTGGTGACCTTTAGGTAAAATTTAACCTAGTAAATAACTCTATTAACCCATGAGGCTGTGAAGGTATATTTGAAGTCCATAACAAGTAATTTCATACTACGCACTACGCCTATTAAGTTTTTGGTTTTTGAAGGAGATTTGGTGGTCTCAATTATGGTTTTTATAACTCCAATTATAACTTTGGAGTTAGTTAGTACTTGAAGGTAAAATATTTGGTCAGAAATGGGTGAATTCGGACTTCTTGAAGACGTTTTACCCCACTGCTTGGTATAATTTTCCTATAATGTTAGTTGGGCACAGTTTGGAGAATTATCCACGATCAACAATTTTATCCATATCATATTCAAAGAGTACAAGCTTTTTTGCCACGAGACTTTCCCCAACGCATTACTATGTGTCAGTAGTTTTTGGGAAAATTGGCTGGAAATCCTTAATTTTTAAGATATGTACTCTTCACGGAAGAGGCAAACTTCTCCCGAAATGCTATCACAAACTTTCATAACAACCATGTTTGGGCTCTGGAAAATCCGCACGCAGTTAGTGAAAGACATTATCTGTATGAATTTTCTGTAAATGTATGGACGGCAATAATTGATAATCACTCAATAGGTTTTTTCTTCCCTTCGTTCCGACTGAATGGCGCAACTTACAGAGACTTTTTAGAAAATGAATTGCCGGGACTACTTCAGAATGTACCATTAGAAATTCGTATCCGCATGTGGTTTATGCATGATGGGGCTCCGGCCAATTTTAGCGTTGTATCCAGGGAATTCTTCAAGACTGTCAAATCGATGGATCGGTAGGGGTGTAGAAGAACCTAACCAGGCATGGACACCAAGGTCCCCAGATCTAAACCCGCTAGATTTTAATTTTTGAGGTCATTTGTAGTCACTAGTTTATAAAACGGGGAAGATCTAAGAAACCGAATAGTAGACGCCTGTGAAACAATAAGAAACACACCAATAATTTTTGAGCGGGTACGAGATTCAATGACTAGAAGACTGAATGCCTGTATCTTTGCTGAAAGTGGACACTTTGAACAATTTATCTGAATACAATTTAGTTTCCTTTATTTTATTTTATTCTACATATTCAAAATTTCTTGAAATAAAATGTTGATATTTCTTGCAAATTTTATTGAAACAAATACAGATTTTGCTCCCGTGATACAAAAATAACTATTTCTAACGAGTAAAAATGAATAGAATAGGTGGTACCTTCTACAAAAAAACAAAACTACTTACTTAAACGTCAAACTCATTTCCTAATCATTCTTCTGAAATATGCAAAATAATGGTAATAACACGTATCGATTATCAAATAATCGACATGAAATTTTCAAGTCCAAATAACTAGAAAACGGTTGCTTATAGCGACTTGTAACATGGGTAGCTTTTTTATGTAGATATGATAGAGGAATTGATTTTTTACTGAAAAATGTGCTAGAACTACGCTCAAAAAAGTTATAAATGTTCAAAAAAGGAAAAGACGTGTAGGTGGCGCCCCCTACGAGTAAGAGGAATAATAACATCAGGTTCGAAATCGACACCTCAAAAAACCTCTCAATACTAATTTTCGTTCAATTAAGGTAAGTATTTCGAAAGTTATTTTAAAAAAAACGAAAATGAAAATAAAACTTTTACACCCTGTATCTTGAAAACGAAGCGTTTCTTGTTGTATTTCGATATTTTTTTTACTAACTGTATTATTATACTGACTCTACTACTTATTTACGAAAACATTATACTGACTCTACTACTTATTTGCAAAAACAGTAAATAAGTATTGTGCCCAGTTCAAGAATTTTTCTTGGAATAAAAAAAATCGCGGCCGGAAGGGTCACTACTGGTTCAACCAGCACTCCATCGTTCCACAGAGTTGGTCCTAGGACCGAGCCTTGTGGAACTCTCGCGGTGCATTTCAGGTGGACGTATTCTGTGGAGATAGTTCGCGATAGGGGATACAGGTGATCCCGTATCCTCCTCATTTCTGTATTCCGAATTATTTTGTTAGAATAGGCCATATGGACTATATTTACTATTTATTTATCTATTACAAAGTAGGGATACAAACAGATAAATCCAACGAGTACCCTCTTTTTAGGTAATCTAATAGTAATCGAATAGTGAGCTAAAATAACTTACAAGATAAATATTATGAATGATGCATTATAGAATAAATATGACAAATATGAATAAATGTGAACAAATATGAATAAATTGAACAAATATGAACAAATATGAATAAATATGAATAAAGTGACACTATACCTATGTACAATGTGAACAACATATATTCTCTCCATTTACCAATGCAGAATATATCCATCTATTTAAAATAATTCCAATATCACTTGCCCAATGGTCAGGAAAAATGCCTATTCCTGTACGACCCCGCCCGACCTTCAAGTATGGCAAAACTGGCAGAACGACGACACTGGCCGTAACCTATCGCGCCGTCGTCGTCCGACGTAAACCTTGTCGGATATAAACCTAGTGAACGATATCCTGAGACAGGATTAACTACACACATATTTCACCCCACTAAAGCATCCTCACTCTAATCCAAGCCGGGCGCTTCGACCCTTGGACGGCTGCTTCCTTCCTGAAGGCCATTGGCGGAGAGAGCAGGATGTGCACCTCGATAAGAGGATTTTGTAGACATTCATTCCTATGCCGAGCGACTACGATATTATGTTGGTTAAATGTAATAAAAATAAGTTCGAAAACTAAAACCCGACTACTGAAAAATCACGCTTTAAAAAGTATGAAACAAGAAAACATTCTGATCTGACATTGTTATGTACAAACTATTCAATATTCATCATCTATTAAATAAACAACTTACAAGTAATATATTTTTCCGACGACCTACCTGAAATAAATATAATTTCGCACTGTAAACTAGTACACAATAGTATATTAAAGTATAAGTGGAAAAAAAGGGCTTTAAAACACGCGCGATTATTCGAGCACGACGGCGCAGCCGGAGTGCTCGAAATAGAGCAAGTGTTTTTAAGACCAGTTATCCACGAATACTTTACGTTATTTTTTTTTATTGGTGCACTTTGAAATCATATATACTGGTATTATTACTACAAAAAATAGAACTAAGAACTAATAATGCAAGAAGGTTGAATTCGTGATATGACATCAGTATACCTTTCGTTGTCATGGAAATGAGAAAAACATTCATTTGCAATTTGTTACCAAAAATCAATATTTTTGTCACAAGAGCTCAAAAATGAATGAGTCTAATATCGATTTTTTGAATAGTGAGGCAGAATCGCGGAAATCCAGTGATATATATAAAAAAGAATATGAAAAGTTCATCAAATGGATGGAGGAGCACATATAAATGACCGAATTGTGAGTAATATTTTATGTGACGTTACAAGGTACTTCTGTCAGATCAATAATCAAAAATTTGTCATTTAGACTTCACGTTTCTCGATTTGTTGATGTTGTCATGGTTACCTTTAAAAAACGCGCGTTTTTTAAAGTTCGATTTAAACACGCTGAGGCGTGCTTTAAATGGGTAAAAAGGGGCACCAATAAAAAAAAATAAGATATTTCGCACTAGTGCGAAATATTTCATTTCGCACTAGTGCGAAATGAAATATTCATCTCCACGCTCTGCGATTGGTGCGATTACCTAATATAGTTAACTATACTCTGATTTTTACTCATAGGTAGCTGTGATAATGACATATCTACAAACGAATTCATAACATTATAGTGTCAATGTGATTTACCAAGTAGATAGGTACCGAATCGTATAATTTGTTCAGTTTTCTTTGCTGCAATGTCATCCGACGATGAAATGGTAGATTCTACTCCCCCAGAAGTATGCAATTCAGCAATCGAAGCAACGAAGCAATTGCTGCCAAAAAAATCAAAACAGAAGTATGATTTGGCGTACGATAATTTTATGGCATGGAAAGAAAGAAGTAACGCAAAAAGCTTCTCCGAGGTTGTTTTATTGGCTTACATAGGAGAATTGGGAAATAAGTACAAGCCAAGTACTGCCTGGTCAATATATTCTATGTTACGAACATCCTTGATAGCTAAACATAACATAAACATTGGAAATTACCTGAAACTGAAAGCGGTACTCAAAAGACGCTCAGACGGATATAAACCAAAAAAATCAAATATTTTAAATTCCCAGCAAATCAAACAATTTATGGAGACTGCTCCGGATGAGAAATATTTATTAATCAAGGTATGTTTTGATTTGCATTTACAGTTGATTTATTTAGAATGAGTTTTTTTTGAAGAATATTGAAATTCTACTAATTTACTACTCATATTTTGTATCAATAAGTCGTTGTTTATGACAAATAATATTAATGTCATTCAGTAGCTCAATGCGTCAATGTATCGACAAACACACAATATAGAATGTATGGCGTTGGTTCGAATCCTGACGGAGTACCTTTTTTTTCTTATTTGAATGTTTCATAATTAAGGAGCTATAATCATGTCACTTATAATCTCATTTTATAGTAGATATATTATACAAATTGTCTAAATTATAAATTTTTTTGTCAAGATAAATGTGTATTTTAATCATTCTAGGTTGCCTCAGCATTCGCTATAAACGGAGCTCTGAGACGAGCTGAATTGGCCAATGTGAAAATAAACGATCTGAAGGATGTAACAACTGCATTAATTGTAAAGGTTCCGGACACCAAAAATAAAGTACCATGAACTTTTATATTAACAGGAACATTTTATGAAATATATAAAAAGTACGCTGATCTACGACCCAAAACCATGTCGGATAAAAATAACAGATTTTTCATTAATTACCAGAAAGGTAAATGTACCTCCCAGTTTGTAGGAATTAACAAGTTTGGTGCAATGGCCAAAGAAATCGCTACATTCTTGAAATTACCAAACCCAGAAAACCACACTGGTCATTCATTTAGGCGTTCTTCAGCCACAATATCAGTGGATAGTGGCAGTGATTTATTGACTCTGAAAAGGCATGGCGGCTGGAAAAGCAGCACAGTCGCAGAGGGTTATATTGATGAATCAATCAATAAAAAAATGGAAATATCCAATCAAATAACCCAATCCATTGAAAATGCAACAACCTTCACACCAGAACTATTCGGAACTAGCTTGGAATCACAATCAGTCCCTACTGCGAGACCATCAACCTCCACTACACTTTTGGAAACTAATAATAATATTATGACGGGAATTAATAATCAAGCCATTCAAGGTTTGATAAAAGAAAATAATAGTATTCCGTTAGTACTGAACAATTGTTCAAATATTACCACCAATAATTATTTTTCCAATATTTCATAAATACAGACCAAAATGTACCCAAATATTTTTGTTAAATGTTCAATAAAATTTGTTCTCTTTGTGTGATACATCTTTCTTATATGCTTCTTCAGGCAATTGAATTGGTTTCCTGTAAAAATGATTTGTAAGTAGGTAATACAGTCATGAGAAATTAAAATCCGACATACCTATGTTTTTCATGTAGGTCGTCGGAAAAGTATAGTGTACAACTCGTGCGGAAATTGGATATTTCCTGCACTAGTTGCACGATATACTATTACCTACGACCACTGTAGAAAATAGGCAAAAACGCACGACACACAGCCTCAGTAAATAGCTCATTACGCACGGTAAACAAATCGCACAGTTTTTGGAAACAAAACGCACAGTGTTTAAAAAAGAATACCTATATTTTCAAAAAATTCCAAAAAAAAAAAAAAATTTTTTAAAAAAAATATGTCAAGTGATAGTGAGAACGAAAATTTAACTCCTCCCAACGTCATGGCAATGGCAAAAATGGCAACGAATGATTTACTGCCAAGTAAATCCCGCGAACGCTACGAAAATTGTTAAAGTAGATTCATGGACTAAATAAAAACTTTTTAACAAAAAATTTAACCGACGAAATACGGAACTGAAAAGTAAAAAGTGAAATAAACCTTAGTCTCAATAACTAAGCTCCTAAACTAATGTAAGTAACTTATTTTGAGTCGGCGCCAAACAAACAAGCAAATGAATAAGGTAAGGCGTAAAATGCGCGGTGACATTCTTATAATTTTTTTGAAGTAATTTAATGATTGTTCGTTTGACGCCGACTCAAAATTAGTTACTTACATTAGTTTAGGAGCTTAGTTATTGAGACTAAGAAGGTTTATTTTATTTTTTACTTTTCGGTTCCGTATTTCGTCGGTTTAATTTTTTGTTAAAAAGTTTTTATTTTTCAATTTTTTGTGGCTGAAATATACTAATTCCTTTTTTTTTTACTTCCAAAATACTTACTCACCCACTTTACTTCAACTACTACCAGTTAAATAATATGATTATCTACTTTTACTATTTGTTGTAATATGAATTATTTTTGTTGTTCTGGTTAGTTTATTTCATTACTTTGTATATCATTCCATCCTCTCATAGAATATAATGACTGTGACGGATGTGGAACAAAAATAATGACAATAGCGATCTTTCATTGTCAACTACATATGTGTGTGCCAATGTTCACAAGTGAAAAATCAATTATCCCCTATTTTTCTACCCGTAAGGGTGAATAATTTCATCCGAAATCTAAATATGAGGTATACCCTATCTATTAAAGAAATAATCATCCAAATCGAAGAACCCAGTATAAAGTTATGCCTGATAGAATCGGTTAACGGCCCAGAATTCAGAGGGTGAGTGATCAATATCCTTCATTTTACTACCCTTAGGGCTGGATTTCATCTTTTAAATTCGAATGGGACCAACTTAAAAGTACACCCTATCCACTGAATGAATAATCATCGGAATCGGACATCTCAGTAAAAAGTTATGCGTAATCATACATTAAAAAAATGATAACAAAAAATATATACGCGTCGACTAGAGAACCTCCCCCTTTTCGGTTTCGTCGTTTAAAAATAAGGTGAATTCTTTCTCCGGAAATGTTTTGGTAGCATATTTTCAACACCCATCGGAAAAAATCAAATCTAGCTCTCTATGGGCCTTTTACTCAATGCTTAGATCGACTCTTAACATAAAAAACAACATAAATTTAGAAGCCTATTCCAAGTTAATAGCGCTATTAAAAAGGAAATCGGAAACACAAAATCTAAAATTTTGACGGCCAAAAATATTCAAGATTTCCTCGAAACGACTCCTAACAATCAGTACTTGTTTGTGAAGGTAAAATATGTCCACTTATACTATTGTACACACTTACAGTAATTTTTATTTTTAGACTGTTCTTATAATTGGCGTAGGTAGTGCATGCCGAAAACAGGAACTGAGAGATATTAAAATTGAAGCTGTTGAGGACACAGGAAAATCCTTCATTATTAAAATTACAAATACAAAAACCAAAATTCAACGTTCTTTTGTGATCTCTGACCATTTTTATTCTAGAATCAAAAAATATTACACTATACGCAAGACAATACTAAATGAAAATTTACCCGTTTTTTAAATATATAAATGGAAAATGCACTAAACAACCAGTTGGGATAAACAAATTAGGCAGTATACCAAAAGATATTTAATCTTAATCGATACACAGGACACTGTTTTCGCAGATCTTCGGCAACTATTTTATTCGATGCTGGCGGGGATCTATTGGATTTGAAGAGACATGGTGGCTGGCAATCGTCTTCAGTAGCAGAAGGTTATGTTGACAATTCCTTAAAAAAAAAGAACTCACCTCATCGAGAATATCCTCCGCTATTTTACATAATAGTAATACAACCTCAACAAATGAAAATATTACAATGTCATATGATTCGACACAACGAAATACTTCTAATATATTTAATAATTGTATAATAATCACGAATAATTATAATGTTCCTAATGTTGATTAAATCAACGTAGTAGTAAATAGAACGAATTATATCCTATATGATCATCAAAGTTGTGAAACATATCCTCTATAATTTTGTAAAATCGTTCGAAATAAAATTGTTCAAAAAATCTAAAGATGCATTATTATACAGGGTATCCCTTTTGAAGAAATGAAGTACCCTCTCATAACTAGTTTTTAGATAGCTCTGTATACATAAAACGAACAACAAAAAACGTCAACTAAAATAAAAAATCGACGTGTTTAAGCACCATATAATGCCTTATAATAATGAAAATATTAAAAGTTGTCCAGACTTTTTTGGCACACTGTATATGGCCGTAAGTGACGTATAGTACTTAAT
Source organism: Gonioctena quinquepunctata (assembly GCA_018342105.1). Lineage (NCBI taxonomy): Eukaryota > Metazoa > Arthropoda > Insecta > Coleoptera > Chrysomelidae > Gonioctena > Gonioctena quinquepunctata. The sequence continues at coordinate 8,429 of JAFIRS010004096.1, forward strand.
GCGTGTTGTAAAGCTTCGTGCGTAATTTTTCCATTCGTGCGTAATATGCTTTTTACAACACTTGATACGTAATATACTATTAATGTATTTAATACATATTCATAGTGATGATCAGAGGATAGCCTTGGTCATATGCCACCTACCCTAACAAAACAATACATTCTAATAGTAGTAAGTGATCATGAGTTTTAGGGCAAAGTGGCATATGACCACGGCCATCAAATAATAATTATAAATACATATTAATGGGGGGATTCGCGCGGTGGGTTAGCGTCCGACTCATGATCGAAAGGTCGTGAGTTCGATTCTCGGCCAGGGCAGAAATTTTTCTATTTAATTTGAGAGAATTAAATGTTAAATTTCGTAGCCGGGCCGAGGATGGTCCTCGACGATTCGCTGTTGCGTTCAAATTAACAGTGCTGCTCCTAGGTGGCGTATGGAGTTAGTAACAAGGCCTACCCAGAACACTATGAAATGATACATAAAAAATACTCAACTTGTGACTGGCCGAATGACGAAATGTCAAAGCCATTAAAAAAAATACATATTAGTAAGTCACTGAAGTGTATAACAGTTTTGAGCTGTTATACTTCTTGTGTGTGACGATGCTATACTAATAATAATAATAATTTATTGAATCCTTTAAGATCAAATACATGATACAGGATACTTCAAGAACACAAAAAAGTAGACAAATAATCAAAATACCAAAATACAAAATACAAATGTCACATATACAAAGATAGAACTAACATTTTATCTCGAATTTATATCAAATCAAATGTAAAATATAAATGTCATATATACACAGACAGAACTAACATTTTATCTCGAGTTTAAAAATTCAGAAATGCTGTTGAAACAGTTTTCTTGCAGATATTTCATCAATTTTGATTTGAACATATTTTTGTTTTGAATTTCCCTTAGATCAGTTGGAAGATGGTTGAAAAATGTAATTCCTGTACATGACGGACTGTTCTTAAAGAATGATGTGTTATGAGTCGGGATCCTGATGAGATCTCCGTTTGTAGTGGAATAGTTATGATGTTGAGAAACATATGTTTGTGTTTCAGAAATAACATTATACATCTAAAAATATATATACATGGATATGTTAAGATATTGAATCTTTTAAAATATTTCACTACAGGAATCTCTAATCTTTAAATTTAAATTGAGTCTGATGACTCTTTTCTGTAGAATAAATATTCTATTGGAGTGGCTGGAGCTGCCCCAGATGTTGATATTACAGGAGATGTGGGAGTAGATTATGACATTATAAATATTGATCAGTTGAGTTATATAAAATATTTTTCAGCTGTAGAATGGCATAATAACCACTATTTAACTTTTTACAAACAGCATTTATATTTGCTTCCCATCTCATATCACTATCTACGAAAGTTTCGAGAAATTTAGTATTTTCAGAGAGATTAATTAGATCATCCATCACTCCTACTTGAAAATTTGTTACAATTTTTGATCTGCGATGGAACTGCATATACACCGTTTTGTCTGAGTTCACAATTAAATAATTTTTTTCACACCAGGTTGTGAATTCCCTTGACAATATATTCAATTTACCTTGGAGTTCCTCGGGACTGTCAGCATCAGCAGCCAAAGTTGTATCATCAGCATAGAGAACTATACATTGTGTGCTTATATGAAGTAGTAGACCGTTTATAAATAATAAAAAAATCAGTGGACCTAAGATGGAACCCTGGGGAACTCCCAGGTCCAAAGAATAGAAAGCAGACCTAAGCCCTTCAATTTAGATATTTCTGATATTTTTCTAAGGCGCATGTAAGAGACTAACCACGACAGAAAGTTACCACGAAATCCTAAAGAGTAGAGTTTGCTTTCGATAATGTTTGGGTCAATGGTATCGAATGCCTTTGATAGATCGGAAAGGAGTGCTCCAACATATTTTCCTTTATCTATAGAGTCGTAAATATATTCAAAAAAGTTGTAGGAAGCACTTTCAATCGACTTTTCTGGACAAAAACCATGTTGGTACTTTGATAGAATTTCAAATCTGGTTAAGAATGCATACATTTTGTTATAGACACATATTTCAATAACTTTACCTATCACAGTCGGTACTGTTATTGGTCGCAAAAGACTAATGTTAGATGTATCACCCTTTTTGAAAATAGGGATCACTAAACCTGTTTTTAGGTAATTTGGGAATTCTCCTGACTTTATTGATCGATTTATAATATAAGTTTCAGCGATGTACACAGCCATACTCTTAATAATTTTGGTGGATATAGAGTCTATTCCAACTGAGTTAGAATTTTTCAGTGAACCTATTGCATCCTGGACATCACAGCTCAAAACAGGGAAAAATAGAATGTGTTAGTTTCATACATTGATACATGCTAAACATACGATCAGAAGGGTACCCATTAGGACCGATAAGGTTGAGTATGGGTTTTCTGATCGTATCTTACATTGGTATAGATATGATAAGGCATTTCTTTGAATAATCGTATACTTCATAACATTTAGTCAAAAAGAATATCAAGTGAATCTGATTCTATAGATAGAATATAATTTTTTTATTTTTTATTAATCCAATGGAATTTATTGTTTCTATGTATGTTTTGTGCATGCAAGGAAGGATATTGTATATTTTCCTAGACAGAAATAGGAAGCAACGCTGTCCTATGGACTTATTACACAGTGGTATCTGAACTAAATTTTTGTTCATCGTTCGTGTAGAATTGTCTACTTTTTGTATCAATGATATATTTTAATACATATTAATGATTATGTTATACGTATATAGTTGCCTTAAATCCAGTACATTCGCTGTAGTAAATACAAGTTTGATAGGTATTTTTTTTGTTATATTATTTTAAGTATTTTTTTTGTAGTACGTGTAGTTGCTTCAGATGACCATTTGTAACCCCTCCCCAACTCAATACCGCATACTGCAAGCGAGACTCCACCAAAGAATAGTACACTGTTTTCAGCTGAAGAATTTTTTTCAGGTATTTGAATGTCGGGAACAGACACCTCAACGTTTGGTCTTAGATGCGAGTCTATTATAATTCCCAAGTATTTTGTTTGATTGACATTTTGTATTTTGGTAATGTATTTCTGTTCTCTAAAAGTTAGCTCATTATAATCTGGTAAACTGTTCTTGTAGCTGCAGAGTGGCAGATAAAATGTTTCTTTTGAAGTTTATGGTGAGTAATTTATGTCGGAACAAATTTATTATTGATTTGTTGAAAATATAAACAGGATGTTCATAAAATCAGATGTGGAATCATCTGCGACTGAAAATAACTTCATTTTAATCGTGGATTTTTCAATTCACAGAAAAATCTTTCTATCAATATTCGATTGAGAATGTTTCCCTTTTCAAATTTATTATATGTAGAAATTCATTTTCAGTTTTTTTTATATACCAAAACACCATCATTATTATGTCTATTTCGCTATAAAAACTTATAAACAGTTCAGTCAAACTTTTATCTTCTAATTGAAACGTATCTGTAAGCACAATGCAATCAAATTCAAAAGAGAGTTCATTCAAAGCTATTTCTAGTTGGTCTAAGTTTTTCATTACACTACGTATATTTTGGTGGATCAGTTTAAAGTTGTTTTTTTTTGTGTACTAATGAATTACTGTTAAGTTCATTTATATTACTCAACTCTATGGTTTCTATAGGTTCATAATTATAATCGCGGATATCATATAGAAATCGAAACTTTGCGAAAAGATAATTTATCTACAAACTGAGCATCTATAAACAGAACAGATAATGAATAATGGCCAATTACTTATTTCTTACTGCTACGCGTGGATCTCCCTTTTATAGTACCGGGGCCAGACCCCGTTCGGAACAGCTTCTTGTTGAATTCTTCACTCTCTCGATCAGCAGGTGAAACCGTGCACCTCTTCAGACTGGTTTTTCTCTTATTCAGACTGCTTTTCTCGAATGAATTTTCATATCCCGAGATATCTTCTATTTCATTGTTGTGATTCAGTTTCAGAAATGCGTAAGTGTAACCCACAATGTTGATGTATAGTTTGTTGCAAAAAATATGGACTTTCTTATTTTCTTTCCGGGCCTTTCTCAAATGATGAACTGATTCTCTCCTTTCAGATCTCCCACCAGGGGATAGATCTTCCACAATCGATACTTTTTGTCCTTTAAGTTTCGTGCTATTTTTGAGGATTTGTTGCTTTGTTGTGAACCTCACAAGCTTCACTAGGATTATTTTGTTTTCTTCATTGTTTCCAATTGTATGAATATTATTTATTTCTCCTCTGGTTAAATCCAATTCTAGTTTGGAGTTCAATAGATTCAGTGTGTAATCGAGTAATTTACCGTCTTTATAATCTGAATTGAAAATTAGTATATCATTCTCTTTTATTGTTTTCTCAAGTTCAGATTTTTTCTTCCGTAGGTTTTCTACCTCTTTCTCTAACGTTTTTACTTTTTCGGAACCCCGAGTGATTATTTGTTCCAATTCGCTTATTTGTTCAAATAGTGCATAAGTAAGCGATTTGTTTGGCTCGGAGATAAAAAAATGTGTGTTACTAATTTATAAGATTATAATCGAATTTATTTCACGGTGAGTATTTCAGCCCACAGACTGAATCCGAGTTTCAGAAATAGGTGTACCGTTATTTTTTTACTGGGAGATAAAACAAAAATGTCTCTACTTTTTTTGTAGAGTGCCAGCAATTGGTATATTGCACTGATGTATCAAATCAAAACTCACTTGTTTTATTGTTTTCACGAATTCTAATGCCTTGGATCGGTGTACAACTTATATATCTCGTTGTCTGGAAGATTTGGTAATTTTCCCTCCACGTTAACTCACTTTTTTTGGAATATTTTACAGATCGTGAACAAAACACGTGTGATACGTACAATTGAATTCCCTGAACATCACTATGAATATGTAATAAATACATTAAAATATATTATGTGTAAGTTGTTTATTTGATAGATGATAAATATTGAATAGTTCAGATCAGAATGTTTTCTTGTTTCGTACTTTTTAAAGCGTGATTTTGCAGTAGTCGGGATTTAGTTTTTGTACTTATTTTTATTTCATACTTTTTAGAGCGTGATTTTTCAGAAGTCGTGTTTGAACTTACTTTTTATTTGAATTACTTTGAGGTTATAATTTCATGATGAAGTATTTGCAGAGCTACTAAACATTTTTCTTTGTTTAGGTTTTATTGTTTTACATGTACCTAGGTAATATACCGCGTGGAGGTACCCTCAGTTTATGTCATTATTATTACACACGGTTTGTTTTTTCTTATATAATTTTAACATGTGTACTATAGCCTATAATGAAAAATGTATTTTTTATATACAGTGTCCGCCAAAAAGTATGTACCATATGGGAAACAAAATTATTATTGGAGCATTGGAAAAAAATATTCTGGGGAAAAGTTTGTGCATGTCCGATTACCTGAGAATCGATTTTGACACATGTCACGTGATCGATAGTATGGCGGCAAATTGAAAAGGCGAAAAGTGGGGTAGGATGGCAAGATATCAAAAAAAGTTACTTAGAATTCAATTTTATGCACATAAACAAAAGATAATTCAAAAATTGGAAATAGCAATTTTTTTTGAATATTTTCCCATCGATTTAAAAATGTCAATTTTTTTTCTCAAGAATACCTTGCCTATACTGAAACATTTGCATTTCAATGATAATGACAGAACTTTCTCATTTTCTCCTCACCAGAGGGCACTATATTTAAAAAATAGGATTTTGTCAGAACCCTTGCTGTTACATCGGTTCGTATCTAACAGTTATATCAGAATTTCACGACAATTGTGATGACATGACACAAAAACATGGTGCTTTCCAGATTATAATCAAGTTCCGATGATAGTCGTGGGTGAGCGTTTCACTTCGCACATAAACATGTAAATTATAAGTCTCACTATTTCATTCTGAATATTTTCACAATTTTTTTGGCAAATATAAACATAGAAAATAAACCATACTGGAATGAAATCAGGTTCATTCAGTGATCTACATCGGTGTCCGTGAACATATCCTTCAATTATGTCACAAAATTCAATTTCCAAAATACTATTTCGTGTGCTTTTCAAACAAATACCTACCTACCTACCTACTTATTTATCTTATCAGGATTCTATAATAGAAGAGCATAGTAAAATTCCTTCTTTTCCACAAAATCAAAATGTAGTACACCGAACATGCTTTCTTCAGTATGAAATGCACCAGAACATGAAATTTTGATCTCTTGAAAATAGTCAGTGTTTAAGTATTGCATCAAAATTTCACTCATATTCCACAAGATAGCCATGGATTTCATTTGACAGAAAATACGTAAACTTATTGCAACAAAAGTCTAAGTAAGAACTCCATATTTATACATAGTGACGTTGATAATACCAGCAAGTTTTTGGTTGATTATGTCGAAGTTAAGTCAGCAAGAAAAGATCGAAATTGTTTTGATTGTGGGAGAAAATTACAAAAGCTATAGAGAAGCCGCAGCGATTTTCAACGAGAGGCATACCAATAAAATTATTTCACTGTAACTGTTGGAAGAATTGTTTCCAAGTTCAAAAATACTGGGTCCGTGGAATTAGTAAATTGTCTGGGAATTTTGGATTATCTTCAACTTTTATCCGAAGATTGCTAAAAAAAAAACAAATTCAAGCCTTATAAACCAAAATTTATTCACACACTTAAGGAGAGAGACTACGATCTACGCTTGTATTTTTCCTTTTGGCTTTAGAGACAAATTGAAGAAAATATATCATTTACGAAATTTATTTTATTTAGTGATGAGTCAACTTTCACTTCAAATGGTGTTGTTTCATCTCAAAATTGTAGATGGTGGTCGGATGAGAATCCACATTTTGCAGTAGAAGCCCGTGATCAATATTCATTTAAAGTGAATGTTTGGTGCGGGATTTTTAATGACAGAATAATTGGACCATTTTTCTTTCGTCGGAATTGAATGCTGAAACGTACTTAGATTTTTTGAGGAACGATTTCTACAACGAATTAGACAATTTCAAGTTAGAAGAAAGGCGAAAAATGTATTTCCAACAGGATGGGGCTCCCATCCATAGTACTTTGGCAATAAGGAATTGACTGGACACCACTTTTCCTGGAAAATGGATAGGTAGGTTTTCAGAAATTCCTTGGCCGCCATGTTCACCTGACCTGACCCCATGTGACTTTTACTTGTGGGGCTATTTAAAAGATACTGTTTACAAATTTAGACCTTTTCGAAATATTGACCACTTGGAAGAAACTATCCGTCATTGTGCAGCAGAAATTTCTCCAAATTTTTTGTTGAACGTTCCAAAAGAGATATACCATAAAACTTTTTTATGTATAGAAAGAGAACGAAGGCATATCGAGATATTAATTGTTATGATATATAAATAGTTGAATATTTGTTGTTTTGTTTATAGAATATTTGAATTACCTACTTGATTGAATAAAAAAACCTGTTCTGCAGAATGTCTTTTCAGGACCACATCTCATCATTTTGAATTAAGTTATACATTTATATCTAACACCAATAATAAGCCATCGATCAATGCTGAAAAAACTATGAAAATATTCAGAATTTCTATTTTAGATTAATAGTGCGATGAATTAAATAGTTTTCCAGTTCATGTACGAAGTGAAATGTTCATGCACGATTATCATCGAAACTTGATTATAATCTAGAAAACACGATGTTTTTGAAGTGTCATGTCATCAAAATGGTCGTGGAAATCTGATATAACTGTTGAATACGAACCGATGTAACAGCAAGGGTTCTGAGAAAATGAGAAAGTTCTGTCATTATTTCCGAAATGTAAATGTTCCAGTATAGTCAAGCTATTCATAAAAAAAAATTAATATATTTATATAGATGGGAAAATATTCAAAAAAAATTGCTTTTTCCAATGTTCGTGAATGATCTCTTGAAACTTTGTTTATGTACATAAAATTGAATTCTAAGTAACTTTTTCGAATAACTTTTTTTTATATCTTGCCACCCCACTGTTTGCCTTTTCATAGCAATTTGTTTCAATTTGCCGCCATACTAGCGATCAAGTGACATGTGTCAAAATCGATTTTCAGATAATCGGACATGCACAAACTTTTCTCCGGAATATTTTTTCCAATACTCCAATAATAAAGTTTTCTCCCATATGGTACATACTTTTTGGCGGACACTGTATGTATCTTGGGTAGGTTAGGAGAGAAAATATGTTTGGCTCACATCTGCGAGCAACAGCTAACAATATATATATTTTTGAAATGTGCTAATTAAGCCCTTTCATTTGATACCCACCACAAAATAAAATAAAAACTTTTTTAGTGCATGACTTTATGCCCTCTAGAGGGCGCCATATTTAATTTAATGTGACGTCACATAACCTATAACCAGCGGACGATCAAGACGCTTCCAACCATATCTCATTTGTCAAATTATAATAAGTAGTTTAGAAGTTATGAGGGAAGATGCATACATACATACCGGTCAAAATCATAACAGTCCTTTTTGCTTCGCCATAGTCGGGAAAAAACCTGGGTTTTTTCAGGAATTCCAGGGAATATGTAACAAAACGCCAATTGACTATTCAAACACAAATATTTCTTTCCAAAATCGCGGAATATCACGGATAACATAAAAATTGTTGTTTCCCAAATGGTCCCGACCTTTTCTGATTTTTTTTTTATTTAAAAATAATGTCCTTCGTAGAAAATGGTTTCATCTTGCATTCTAGACGTATGGGACGATTTAGTCCAGTAAAACAGGGTTGAAATATCAAGTTGGAATTTTTCGACCTCACAAAAGCATTTGATACTATCAGTATACCTATAATAATAAACAAGTTATATTCCCTAGGATTTGGGGAACGATACTTTCATGGCTCGATTCATATTTGAAAAATAGGAAAGTGTATGTCGAATTAGCAAATGATACAACCTAGCAACGGATGCTGAGACCCCTGAGGAACTCCAAATGAAATTGAATATTCTGTCTCATGAATTCAGTGGTGTAGGAGGAATTTTTCAATAGTGAACACCGGAAAAACGGTATGCATGCAACTTCATTCAAGACACATATCGATGAGTCAGCTCCAAGTAAAAATAAACAACGATATTATTAGGATAGATGATAGTACCAAATTCTTGGGATCATATTTGGATTCCAATATGAGTTGGGAAACAAATATAAATTTAATATCGAAAGAAAATAACAATGGTTATTATGCAATCCTACAGTTGAAAACACACTCAAAAATTGGGATATTTTGATCATTAGAACTAATCGTTATTATTTTACATGTATGAGTGTTTTCCCAGGGTTCAGAACTTGATCCTATACTATTCATAACTTATATCGATAACATGGTTGGTTGGTTGGTTGAAAGCTGACGAGCCAGAAACAGGGTTGGCACTTAGCTTCCCTTGACACTGCGACCAGCTGGGGTCTATTGTATCACTCTGTCGTCAATGGTTCCTCATTCAAATAGGTTTGTGCCTTCAATTAGGTTTAGTAGCCTGTTGATAAGGTTCTTTGGATTCATGCCTGTTTCCGGGCTGATCTCTCCAAAGGTTCTGTGTCGCCTACTACTTAGGGCGTCACAGTCGAAGATAATATGAGAGGCTGTTTTCTCCTCTTCATCACATAGCCTACACTCCACGGTTTCCCTGTGTTCAGGTGCTTTCTTAGGCCGTAGTGTCCAGTCAACAGACCTATTATTATATGTGCCTTCGTTCTGTTCAGGTTCAGAAGGTCAGCCGTCAGGGTCCGGTTTGGATGCCCTACCACGACTTTGCTGTGTATTTGCCCGACAGTTTGATCCCAATATTGTTGGTGTCTTCTTTTTATCCACTCGTCGATCAGGGTCCTTCATCGGTTTTTGCTAATCCCGTGTACAGGTTCTGGCCTGTGAATAGCTTTTCAGATGCTTGTCTAGCTAGGTGGTCCGCTTTTACGTTGCCTTCAATGCCTCTATGACCTGGCACCCACATCAAGGTGACCTTGTTGTGTTTTGCCAGCTCGATGAGGTTCTGGAGGCAGTCCCAGACCAGTTTAGACTTCATCTGTATAGAGTTGAGTGCTTTGATAGCACTTTGACTTTGACAGTCAGATAGAATGTTGATGTGTTTTTTCCTATCTTTGATTTTTCGCATCTTTTTTTTCCAAGTGGTTATTTCCCTTTTGGCCTTCCCCCCCCCTTTTAATTTCCGTCTGTATACCAGACTATGTCCGCAGTTGATTGTGATTCTATACTCGGGGCCCATCCAGATCCGTCAATTCGTGTTTCGAATGGTTTTTCGAATGAGTATAGGGATTGCATGTAGTCTGAAATCATTTCGAGTTCTTCGATGTTGATTACATGAGTGATTCTGGTATGTCCAGTTGTTCGGATTCTCCAGTTTTTTGTTTGTTTCAGTCTGTATGCACTCATCCTGGCCTCTCCAATGACATGTGAGTCAAGGGGTTCGAGGTTTAGGATGATTTCCATTGCAGCTGGAGTGCTATTCATTGCACCCGTGATACAGAGCCAGGCAAGCCTCTGGATTTTCCCAAGGTTGGTTTTTGCCTGTCTTTGATTTGTCTTTGGCCACCATAAGAGTGAGCCATGAGTTACTCTTGGTCTTATTACCGCTGTGTAAAGCCAGTGCATGGCTTTCGGTTTGAGCCCCCAGGTTTTTCCAAAAGCTCTCCTGCACATCATGAAGGTTATCTTGCTTTTATTGGTTACATGTTGAAGATGCGGGTTCCAGGTTAGTTTCTTGTCAAGAATCAGCCCTAGATATTTCACCTGCTCTACTACTTGTAATGTTTCACCGAATAGTCTGGGAGGTATGAGATTTCCCATGTTTCTTCTCCGGGTGAAGGGAATTAGTGTTGTTTTGTTCGGATTTGCCCTTAGGCTCTCTCTGTTACACCATTCCTCTACTGTCCTCAGTGCATTTATCGATAACATAGACAAACTCCAAGTGCTGGCATCTTTCACAATGTAGACTGATAATTCCTCACTCATTATATCTAATTCTCAACAAATTTCCAAAAAATAAAATGTGGGAGCTTTTCGAATAGAATAAATGTTTTTTGGGCAAACATATATTCCTCAATATGGGCAAAACGTGTTTGGGATTTTATAACCCACAGAAAACTTGTGAGACTATTTCATTTGAATATTCTTTAATTTATACTAATTATACTTTTCATGCTCTCACAAATTAATGTTGATGTACCCCAGTCGCATTGTAATGAGCTTCATACAGTTTCTCAATTCCGAAAACTAAGAGAAATTTCAAACCGCGATCAAATGTCAATAGGAGCAAGTCAATTTACATTTCAACGGATATTGTAACTATTTCCATGGAAAGTTGGTTTGGGAGAAAATGAAATTAGGTAAGAACTAAGCCAACGTTTTCTACCCCTCTATTCGCTACCATTGTTCGATGTAAACGCAAAACACATCGCTGTTTCGCTTGCCCTGCAAAGGTTGGAACAATAAATTTTATATCACTTCCGAGTGTGGAATGAAGTCTTTTATTTGTGTCGATGTTGGAATTGGTAAGGTTATATTGAGTGTTTGTCAGTGTTATATTGTGTTTTTATATGGATTTCCTTTACAAATTTCTTATGAATGAGACATAGTTTCCAAAATAAAAATACAAGGTAGTGGTAATATTTTATGTTTGATGAAGAGTGGCTTGCAAGAATCCCGGAACTTAGCCTTGCACATACACCTTAATGCTCTTTTTTGCAAGACAAAAACCTTATTGAACAAATATTGACTACAAGATCCCCAAAAACAAATTCCTTGTCTCAGGTGTGAGTCGACTAAAGCATAATACCCACTTTTTGCCATATATCTTCACCAAGTTCCCATGAAGTGGTTCTTACAGCAAAACATCCTGATGCAAGTTTTCTTCTGAGTTTTTCGAAGTGATTTTCATATTTCAATTTATCATCAATATGTTAACCCAGAAACTTTGTTTCTGTCATATTACTGATCACTTGATTTCCTAGATGAAGCTCTTGTAAATTACATTTGAAACTAAAAATATTGAAAAGGGAAACATTCTCAATTGAATATTGGTATAGAAAGATTTTTCTGTGAATTGAAAAATCCACGATTAAATTGAAGTTATTTTTTGTGAATGTCTAACAGAAAACAACTACTTCCCCGGCTAAAGCCACGCTGGACATTGAACTACATCTGATAGATATTCTGAAAAGGCCCTAACTCAAAAGAAAAAATCTGAAATTGAAAATTTGCATTTTTATTCAGATTGTTATTTGATTTTCTATTCCAGTCTTGATTAAGAACTCATAAAATATTAGTTTTTGAGATATTGAAAGAGAGCTTATTAGCGTCACACAAATCTTTCTTTGCTTATATCATTCTCAATCATTTGATGCAGTTTTGAGCCATTTTTACCATGCCAAAATATTGTGGTGTCATCTGCAAATTGGGTGAACTCTCCCGAAATATTAATTGATAATATGAGCCATGAAGCACCGAGCTTCCCGATCTTCAGTTATCTGGGTAGATTTTTTTTTGGTGAAAGTTTCATGCGCGAATTCCAACATGCTGCTTGTAACATTAATTTACTCATTTTTCTCGTTATACCGGGTGTCCGCGGAAGGTGGCTCGCCCCTATAACTTTTTTGTTTTCGGAGATAATAGAATGAAATTCGGAGGATCTGTTTGATGCATGGAACTGCATTTTTTGAAAAGTAACTCAACTTCATGCAAATTCCGGATTCACCGGGAGTGACATAAACTTTCGATTTTTTAATGGGACACCTGGTATATTTTCAGTTTTTTGTCTTCATATGACATTTAGAATACAACCATGTATCATTTTTACTATTTGTAACCATTTTTTATTTTTTTTTAAAAAATTTTTGGGAAATTCAGTCCTAAAATGTTTGTAAAAATACAAATTTTCTGTTTTTGATCATAATGTTTCAGCTATGTGACGTTTGGTTTCAAAATTTGTATTACTATTTTTTTTCAAATGGCCACATGGTGGCTCGTCGAATTATCAAAAAAGAGCATTTTATTACGACTAATTTGATACCGCACTCTATTAGGTTGTGAGAAAACTTTCGATAAAAAACTGAAAATACCATAGCGTTAGAACTTTTCTAAGATGAAGCACCTGTTGAAAATGAAATGATTATATTGAAACTACCTATTTACATATCTTTAGGGTTCCAGATATTCAAAGTAACCTCCATCTTGTTGCTGACAAAGGCAAACTTTTCTTATTGTTGCTTTTACAACGTTTCTCAACTGTCTTGGGGTAATTCTATGAATATCTGCCCTTACTTTGTCCTTTAATTCATGTCGTGTGGCAGGAGGTACATCATAAACCTCGTTTTTAATAGATCCTCATAAAAAAAAATCTAGAGGCGTAAGTTCGGGTGACCTGAAAAAAGGAATAAATAAAAGTATAAATTGAAAACAACCCTATTTTACCCCGCCGGCCACCTAACTGGGCCCATATTTCCAATCCAGTTTTCGTTGTATGTTTCATGCAGATATTCCGTAACTGCCCTCAGGTTGTGTGGTGCAGCACCATCTTGTTGATAAAATAATCCAACTCGATTTATTAATGGAACTTCGTCCAAGAAATGCTCAATTTCCTGCGTGAGGAAACTTAGATATCTAGCCCCTGTCAGGACACTGTCAAAAATTATAGGGCCTGAAATTCTGTCCCCTAAAATTCCCATCCCAACAATTGAAACCAAACCGTTCTTGGAAATGTCCTTCCTCCATCAAGTGTAAATTTGCATCGGACCAATATCGCTTATTATTTCTGTTGAAATGTCCCAAATTAGTGAAACGGCTTACGTCAGTATACAGAATTTTATATGGAAATGTGTTATCCTCCAAATATTTTCCAAAGAACCACTTGCAATACTCAAGTCTCCTTGAATTATCGTTTTGGTACAGGTGCTGGTGTAGTTGATATTTAAATGAATGATATTTATGTTTCTTCAAAATGTTAGCGGCAGAAGACTTCGAAATGTCACATTCTCTTGCGATCTCCCTGAGTGACGTATTAATATTTACTTGAACGTATGCCAGAACATTTATTTCTTTTTCTTCACTCACATCTCCCATCATTATCAGGCTCATTTCGCATTTTATGAACCAGTTTTGGAAAATAGTGCCGGGTCGGGTGACGCCGATCAGGATATCTCTATGCGTAGAGACGTGCAGCATCGGTTGAATTTTGCCTACACTCTCCAAAAACTAATAACATATAAACTTTTTCAGTTGTATTAATATTGTTATTTTCCATGATTTTCAAACAATGAGGTACATAATAACTACCTAATTGACTTTGTAGAAGAGGTGTAAAATAATATGTCGACACGTCAATTTTTACTGCAACAATTTAATGATTTGGTTTCAGTTGTGTTGGTCACAGGCTACTCGATGATTTAAAATCTTATAAGATTCTTCATTTAACGAAAGTTCTAACGTTATATTTTCAGTTTTTTATCGAAATTTTCTTACAACCTAATAGACTGCGGTATCAAATTAATCGTAATAAAATGCTCTTTTTTTTCTAACCCGACGAGCCACCATGTTGCCATTTGAAAAAAAATAGTAATAAGAATGTTATAATCAAACGTCACATAGCTGAAACATTTTGATCAAAAACAGTAAAGTTGTATTTTTACAAACATTTCAGAACTATAATTAGTTATTTGAACGTATCCATAGCCCTCTAAAATAAAAAATTTATTTCGAAAAAAATAAATAAAGAAACAGCTACAAACAGTAACAAATGATACATGGTTGTATTCTAAATGTCATATGGAGGCAAAAAAATTGAAAATATACCAGGTGTTCCGTTTAAAAATCGAAAGTTTATGTCACTTCCGGTGAATCCGGAATTTGCATAAATTTGAGTTACTTGTCAAAAAATGCAATTTTATGCATTGAACAGATTCTCCAAATTTCATTCCATTATCTCCGAAAACAAAAAAAGTTATAGGGGCGAGCCACCTTCCGTGGACACCCGCTATAGAAAATCGATATTTTGTTGGTTATATCCTTTTTTTATCTTCAGGATATCGTTCAGCATCAACCTATCAACATCGCTATTCTGTATTTTATCATTACATATTTTCTGTCATCCGTTTCTCTTTCGTTAAAAAATTGTATTTTTTAATTCTCGTATTCCTTCATGTAGATTATTCCCATTATTCAATTCTATATTGAGTTAATGTAGAACATTATTATCGAACCTCATAAGTTTACTATTTCTATTTTTCTAAGCATTTTTTTTTCACTCTACGTTTGAAGATATTAACTCACCATACCCCTATACTATACTGGGATGTGCATTTATATTCGAAAGTTCAGCCCTGAATAAGTCGATTAAATTTTCCTCATTCAAAATTGAATTTTTACACTTTCAATACCCCCACCCGTGTTTAGATCTTACTATGGGATCTGCTTTCATATAAAATAAAATCGATCGATGATCAGAGAATGAAACCGGTAAACATTTTATGTTAGTGATTTTCATTTGTGCCCCATGGGATATATATCTAATATATACAATTCTCGTGTTTGTAATTAAACTCCTCCGAAATGGCTCGTCCGATTCTCATGAAATTTTGTGTGCGTCTCGGTTAGGTCTGCGAATCGGACTACATCTATTTTTCATCCCCCTAAATGTTAAGGGTGGTCCACCCCTTAATTTTTTTTTTTATTTTTTTATGATACAGCATTCAAAAATACATACCACCCTGAATTTTGACCCTTCTACGATCAACCCCTATTTTCCATCGCGATTTTTATTTTATTTTATTTTATCCACAGATCCGCAATAGGGTTGCAAGATGGCAATCGAATATAATAAATGTATAACAGGAAAACGGGATAACGGGATATCGGGAATAACGGGATAACGAAAAAACGGGATAACATGATGACAGGATAAGGGAATAACGGGAAAACGGGATAAATAAAAAACGGGATAACAGGAAAACGGGATAACGGGAATAACGGGATAACGAAAAAACGGGATAACAGGATAAGGGATAACGGGATAACGGGATAATGAAAAAATGGGATAACAGGAAAACGGGATAACGGGGATAACGGGATAACGAAAAAACGGGATAACGGGATGACAGGATAAGGGGATAACGGGATAAAGAAAAAACAGGAAACAGGAAAATGGGATAACGGGATAACGGGAATAACGGGATAACAATGAAACGGGATAATGGGATAAGGGGATAACGGGAAAACGGGTTAAAGAAAAAACGGGTAACAAAAAACGGGAAACGGAAGGAGCAAAAGCATAGTCTAGATGGAACAACATAGAGGAAAACATAGAAAAAAAGAAATTCTACGCGGACGAGAGTTTTCGGGAAAAACATTTCAGTGAACATAGAAATTTGGACAGGACAACGTCTGTCGGGTCAGCTAGTATATATATATATATATATATTGATATATATATATATATATATATATATATATATATATATATATATATATATATATATATATATATATATATATATATATATATATATATATATATATATATATTTTTTTTTGGTTGGAGGTTCTTAGGTTTGGGATTCTTGTGTGAAAATAAAACTATCTCATATCATTCTAGACGTTTCGCCCCTGGCCGGAGGCATTTTCAGTAGGGTTTTTTTTTAATAATCAATTTTTAATTTTTTGTTCTGGTAATTCTGACATCTGAAAAGTAAAACATTTTGTGTGTTGGTTAAAATGAAAATAATAGTTGCTGACATGTGCAAGGGAGAAATGTTTAGTCTGGGGAAAGGGTGTGGCAGAAAAACGATGTTTGTACGTACCTTGGCGATCATCATTGTGAAGATGACTCATTTTGTATTATTTATATTTGCTATTCCTCAGTGTGGTAAGTTCTAAAGGTTTTAAAGGTTTTATTCTAACCCAATGTCGAGAGCGACGTGGCATTGGCAGTGTATTCGACAGCTAGAGATCAATGTGTTTATGGGGGGTTTTGTTTTGCGGTAAAAATTGTTGGTGTACCTGTTGGGTCGATTTCTATTCTTACTTGAGTGGGTGGGAAAGTTTGGGGGCGATATGCGTATTGTTGTTGGGAACTTGTTGAAAGAGTATTTATTTTTACACAAGAATCCCAAACCTAAGAACCTCCAACCAAAAAAAGAAATATACCAGGATTCAAGAAAACCCACACTTCAAATATATATATATATATATATATATATATGTTCTGTCGTAATCAACAACAACGGAATCAAACCTTTCGAATATACGGGTCAGAAAGATAACGAATTTATACGACTCTCAAAAACACTCGAGATTTTTATGTACGTGCCCATAAAAGTAAATCTCATATATGTGTTTTGTGTTCTGCAAACCCAGAAACCGAAAACAACGTTAATATACCACCATATTTATAGTCTTATACTCTCATCATGTCAGGATTCAGCTCCCTTGAACCCCCATAAAGACCCTTGGGCATAAAATCTTAACATTTTTGCGTTACTTCCTGTAATAGGCAGCTTCCATCAATATTGGCAACTCGGAGCTCTCCGAGTGGAGTTTCCCGAAGTTTATATCCGCTTTTATTGCGTTATTTCATGACGGTATGGAAAATATGATTACCCAAGGGTGCAATCGGCCAGATACAGGGCCATGTTGGATGTACGCGTTCACTTTTACGGGCATTTTGGGAAAAACACGCGTAGGGTTCGTAATTTTAATTCATTTTATTGGATATTTATATGACAAATAATTACGGACGACATGGAAATTGAAAACGGGATCATTCAAAGCACGTGGATCAACATAGTTATGTGTTCTATTTTCCTAAACTAAAACAGTGTTATTTCCGCCAGAAAAAGGTAATGTATAGCAAAACACGTGTTGTGGTTTTGTAAACTTAGTTTAGTTATAATCATTCATTGAAGTGAGTGTCCTTTGTTTGCATATTTTATTGAAATATATTGAGGTTTGCATAAACTTATACTATTTTGAAAGTAAGCTGTTTCATTTTATGATTGAATAAAAAGTATCATTTTTAGGAAACCACAGATGTGTAGATAAAATTTTCTGTCTGCATTCTCGAATCTACGCGTGTATAATTCTTCCGAATTGAATTTGATTTGGCAATCGCCAGACGACCAAAAACTTAATTTAAATTTTCAAAAACCAAATTTTTCGTAATCAATTAATTAATTTAAAAGTTCACTGTCACATCGAAGAAACATTTGGCACACTCCTTGTGTTTTCCAATTAAAATGTGTCTCATTTTTTGAAACAAATAATTCGTTAGCTTGATTGATGGCGATTTAAGAATCAACAAATTCCGAAATGTATGTTTCCGACTGGCCCCACCATCGTTTTTTACAAGCTTTTATTTAGTTTCACTTGTTAGTTCGTTCTTCGTTCGTTAGGGTCAAAGTGAATTTTGACAAACTTCTAGTCGTCCGATTGATTTGGAATTTGGCAGATGTTCATAATTCCGGTGACAATGCATTATAAAGTTTTTGTTAGAAAAAAACAAAACAAAATGGGGGCTCCAAAATGGCGGAAAATATTTGTAAATATGGTCCGATTTGATTCAAAATTGGTGAGTGGGGTTTTCGGGGTCGAAGATTATGAAATTTTTGTCAAAATCAATGAATTCAAGTTGGCGGCTTCAAGATGGCGGACGAGTTTCGTGATTATGGTCTGATTCAATTAAAAATTATGATATTTCTGTTGAAATTCATAAATTCAAGATGGCGGCCACAATATGGAGGACGAGTTTTGTGATAATGGTCCAATTCGATTCAAAATTGGTATGCGGGTGTTTTCGGGGTCGGAAATTAAAAAAAATTTGTCAAAATTTATAAATTCAAGATGGCGGCTCAAAGATGGAGGGCGAGATTTCTGATTATGGTCATATTTAATTCAAAATTGGTATGTGGGGGGTTTTTAGGTTAAGAATGTTTCTTCAAAATATATCAATTCAAGATGGCGACTTCAGAATGACGGATTAATTTTGTGATTATGGTCAGATTCTATTCAAAATTGGTGTGTAGGAGTTTTTGGGGTCAGAGATCATAATTTCTCTTAGCTCAATACTTACAGAAAAAAGAACTCGTAATAACGATGCTCTATTAGAAATGAACAGATTGAGGCGGACTAACTAAAAAGCAAAACATAAAATAACTAATAAAAACACTTTTTAAAGACAAGCCTTTTATCGTGCCGTTTACTAAAACTTATAAAATAAATGTAGGTCATCGTTGACAATGATTTGATTATTTTTTGTCGGATTGTTTGGTTTTAAAAAGCTTGTCGCGCGAATTGTAATAAAATTAATACTTCGACAAGTTGTTACTTACCAACCATTCATTGTCCAATGAAATTAATTGGTACCCACTTTCATGAATACTTTGTAAAAATCAAATACTTCGACAAGTTCCTACTTACCAACTAATCACTGCCCAATCAAATTAATTGGTACCTACTTTTATGAACACTTCGCGCGACAAGCTTTTTGAAACCAAATAATTCAACAAAAAATAATCAAATCATTGCCAGCGATGACTTAAATTTATTATATACATTTTAGTACACGGCTTAAATGAAAGCTTGCCTTTGAAAAGTTTTTTTTATTAGTTATTTTTCATTCAGCCAATGTATACTTCAACAAGTTGTTTCTAAAAGTGGTACATGATTCTTGAAAAACTCGCGTCTCCACCAAAACACCCCCCTCTCGAGAATTCCAATTCAACTCGTTCTTGTGCTGAATGTAACGTCTTCTTACCATCATGGAAATGTTATAAACAGTCGCATTCTGCTTGAACGGTGGCATTGTACTGCTTTAATTGCGCGCTTTAATGAGCGTGTGGAGTAATTAAAGGGTGCAAGAGTGTGAATTATGGTGCTACAGCACCTGGTGCATCTTTACGAATGGGGCCGACACCCTCATCCGATCCAACTGCTATGCGATTTTAAACTGCCATTAATAACTTGAATTGCTTTTGGACCGTATCATTTTTGGTCGTTCCCAAACTTTGAGGACGATGTGATTATCGCAACGAACATAAAACATACAGACCAATGGAATATTTCGTTGGAGGAATTGAATAACATATCTCATCAAGTGCGAAGAGCTATCACGTTATCAAAAATAATTCATAAAAATAACCTTTTTAAAAACAAGCTTTAATTCAAATACCCTAAAAAGTACAAAATAATTGCTTTGGATGTGTGACGTAGGTTATTCCGAGAGTTATAGATTCAAAAGCTTGTCGCATCTGTATTCGAAATGAAAACTTTGCGCGACAAGCTCTTGAATCTAGAACTCACGGAATAACCTACGTCACACATCCAAAGCAATTATTTTGTACTTTTTTATTAATTATTTCATTTTGTGCTTTTTAGTAAGTACCCTTAACACCCACATACCAATTTTGAATCGAATAATAATAATAATAATAATAATAATAATTTCTTTATTTTCACAAATTAATTTGTACATCAACAGTGTGAAAATACAAATAAAAAATAGAAAAACGTCAATAAAATCAAGAAATGGTCGAAAAGAGACAATCTAAAACCTCCGGACGTAAAAGGAACATCACATACACGTCACAAACAATAATAATAAATATTTTAAAATATATATATAAAAATATGACAATAACTATATAACTCTAGGTGTATATAAAGAAAACGTTCACGTTACAAAACAAGTTACGACAGAAATTCCTCAACAGTGTGAAAATAAAAATAAAAAATAGAAACACGTCAATAAAGTCAAGCCATAGTCGAAAAGAGACAATCTAAAATCTCTGGATGTATATAGGAACATCACATACACGTCACAAACAATAATAAGAAATAATATTAAATATAAATATAAAAATATGACAATAATTAACTATAAAGAAAACGTTCACGTCACAAAACAAGTTACGACAGAAATTCCTCAACAGTGTAGCAGTTTTTTGACAATAAGAGCTTCTTAACTTTTGCCTTGAAAATATGTACATTTCCTGAAGCTTTAATGTCATCGGGAAGTTTGTTGTACAGTTTGCATCCCTGATTTTCAAAGCTTCTTTGGTAGAGTGCAGTGCGATGTTGACTGGGTAGGAGTAAGTGTGCATTTCGTGTCAAATGGATATGTGGTGGTCTGTTGGTAGCCAATATATTTTTGTTGCGGTATACATATGTGCACGCCTCAAGTATATATAGTCCTGCAACTGTTAATATTTTTAAGTTCTGGAATGCTCCCCTACAGGAATCCCTAAAACCCAACTTAGCAATGATCCTTATTGCATATTTCTGTATTATGAACACTCGACCCACAGAGGAACTTGTGCCCCAGTTCAGTATGCTATACCTCAGATGAGAATTGAAATTCGCATAGTAAAGCGTAAGTAGAATCTCTTGACTGCAGTGATTGGAGAGAAACTTAAGAGAGTAGCAGGAATTTCTGAGTTTTTTGCACAAATTATCTACTTGTGGCTTCCATGGTAAATTGTTGTCGAAGACAACTCCTAACATGTTGGTGTTGTTGTGGAATCAATGATAATTCAGTATTCTGAAACAGACTCACCTCATGGTGTTGTCGTCTTATCATGAATTGAAGCATTTTGGTTTTGTTTTATTCATTTCTAAATTATTTTCTCAGACCAAGTGATAACTTTACTGAAAGTGCTTTCAGCTGTATTTTTAAGGAGTTTAGGTCATCCTCAATAACTAGTATATTAGTGTCATCAGCATAACATATACAGTGAGTGGAAGAATTTCCATTCAGATACACCAATAAATCATTAGCAAAAACTAAATATAATAGAGGCCCCAAAATGGATCCCTGAGGCACACCGTCGGCAATATGTTTTTCGGAGCTTGTATTCTTCTCAATTTTTACTATTTGTCTCCTATTTTTTAGGTAGGAGGTCAATAAATTGAGCGGCAATCCTCTAACCCCATATCTCGAGAGTTTTTCCAGCAAAAGACTGTGATTCACGCAATCAAACGCACGTGAAAAATCAATAAACAATCCAAGCACACACTTTTTTTGGTCCAAGGCCGTTATTATTCGACTGTGAAAATCGCAAAGAGCTGTATTAGTGCCTTTATTAGTTGTGAAACCATGTTGTGATGGTGATAATAATTCCATCGCAGTAAAATAAGCATTTAACTGCTCTTTTAAATTCATTTCATATAGTTTAGAAATGCTAGAGAGAATACTGATTGCTCTGTAGTTATTTAGATCATTTTTATCTCCTTTTTTATATATAGGAGATACACTGGCTAATTTTAAATTATTTGGGAAAATGCCCTTTTCTGTTGACAGATTGATTAGGAAGGTGAGTACAGTGCATAATTCAGAGGAGCAACATTTGATCAACTTGTTTGATATTTGGTCCGTTCCGCATGAGTTAGTGTTTTTCAGTTTATTTATTAACTGTACCAACTCCCTTTCAGTGATGGGAGACATAAAAATCGGACCATAATTACAAAACTCGTTCGCCATCTTGGAGCCGCCATCTTCAATTTGTGAGTTTTGACGAAAAATTCATAATCTCCGACCCCGAAAACTCCCACATACCAATTTTGAATAGAATCGGACCATAATTACAGAAATCGTCGGACATCTTGGAGCCGCCATTTTGATTTCAAGAATTCTGTCAGGAAATTCATAATCTAACCCTGAAAACCCCCACATACCAATTTTTGAATCGAATCGGACCATAAACACAAATCTCGTCCGCCATCTTGGAGCCACCATTTTTTTTCTCTAACAAATGCATAATGCATTGTCACAGGAACTATGAACACCTGCCAAATTTCACGTTAATCGAACAACTAGAAGTGGGTCAAATTCAATTTGCAAGATTTGATGGCAAACATCGGGATAGGTGAAACTAAATAAAAGCTTGTAATTGTAAAAATAATAGTTTAAAAAAACTAAAAAACACGCTTTCATAGAAAACCAGACAAAAAAATTGAAAATGCGATTTTTTTTTATTTTATTTAAAAAAAAGGTTGGGGTGCATGGTATTGCCTCTGCCAACAGTTACCTGTGATCTGAGACATTTCTTACTTTACTGCCCTAGGTGTGTAATGCACTATATAATTATTGATACCATGCACCCCACGTTTTTTTTAAATAAAATATTTTTTTTTCTTATTTTCAATTTTTTAGCCTGGTTTTCTATAAAAGCGTGTTTCCTAGTTTTTTCAAACTATTATTTATATCCAACTTTTCAGTTTAGTTTTCTATTAACACGTGTTTTTAGTTTTTCAAACTATTATTATTAAAAAAATTTAACTATTATTCTCCACAATCACAAAACTCGCAGCCATTTTGCAACCGCCATCTTGAATCCTTCAATTTTGACAAAAAAATCATAATCTCCGACCCCAAAGACCCCCACATACCAATTTTGAATAGAATCAGACCATAATCACAAAACTCGTCCGCCATTTCAGAAGCAATCTTGAATTTTTCAATTTTCACAAAAAAATCATTATATTCAACTCCAAAAACCTCCACATACCAATTTTGAATAGAATCAGACCATAATCACAAAACTCGTCCACCATTTTGGAGACGCCATCCTGAATTTTCCAATTTTGACAGAAGAATCATAATCTACGACCTAGAAAACCCTCAGATACCAATTTTGAAGCGAATCGGACCATAATCACAAAACTCGTACGCCATATTGGAGCCGCCATTTTGGTTTTTTCAAACCAAATTTTTTTAATGCATTGTCACCGGAATTATGTACACCTGCCAAATTTCAAATCATTCGGACGTCTGGAAGTAGGTCAAAATCGCGCCCAAAGGAGTCGGTTACAAACAAACAAACAAACAGACATACAAGTGAAGCTAATATTGATTTGTTGAAATTATAAACAGGATGTTCATAAAATCAGATGTGGAATCATCTGCGACTGAAAGATAAACTTTAGTCACTATCTTCCATCGTCAAGATAACCTCTTGTGGGGTATTCATGTTGAAAAGGGAAACATTCTCAATTAATTGAGAATGTTTCCCTTTTCAACATGAAGCTAATATAAAGCGCATAAAAAAAAATATTTTTAAATAGCGGTATATCTACTCAACGTTTTCTTTTCTACGAGAGACACGTCTTGTGTGGTTATCATCTCAACTAAAAAAAAACTATTGCCAAAGATATAATCTTATTGATAAAGCGTGGCTGTACTCCAATTTAGAGATACAAAAAAAAGTATTTATTTAAAATGCTAAAAAGTTTGAAGTATTGTGGTATGTTAAAAACAATAGTCATAAAAATTGAACAAGTATTAATCATTATAAGACATGAAAAGTAATCGCAATCAGTATTAAAATGTTCTGTGCAAGAATAAAGAATTATATACTGAATTGTCAAAGAAATAGAAGTCTTATTTACAAAGCGTTCTTAAAACTGGAATATTATCACAAAATAGTACAGAAACAGACAATAAAATAAAAAGGTATAGGTAGGTATATATATATCATGACAGATATTGTGTCATTAAGAGAATTGACCATCATCATATAACTCCTGTAGGCCATACCCAGATAACACATGGACATCCAATGGATATCCATTGGACATCCTTCATGAATTTTATGGATGTACTATGGACATCCAATTAAATCCAAAAGATATCTTATGGACATCCGATGGATGTCCAAAGTGGAACAACCTGTACATCCATAGAATATCTTTCGAAGATATCCATAAGATATCCTCCAGAGATGTCCATAAGATATATTTCAAAGATATCCATAAGATATCTTTCAGGAAGATCCATGAGATATCCTTCAGGGATATTCAAAAGATTCCTTGAGAGATATTCTAAAGATATCCTTCGGGGATATCCATCGAAGATAAAATATAGTAATAGCAATCTGGAGGGAAATGAAATAATGGTATTGAACAAAAAAAAAATGTATTAATAAACTCTGGTATCAAAAAAATTCTCATAAACTTCGGAGTTATCAACAAATAAAATGTATATATAAACTCTAAAATAAAACCAGAATATTAAATGCAGAATAATCAAAAAAATCAAGTTAAAGAAAAAATAGAATGCTATTTTCTTCGTCCATCCAGATGTTTCCTTTATTCTAGAAGATGACAGATGCCATTCTTTGGCCCTTCTCAGCCAAGCCTAGATGGCTTCTTCAGTAGCTTTTTTATTTTCCGTCGAATCACTGAGGTCAGCCGCTTCTGAAATTATATATTCATGGGTATAATTAATGTTGAAATTCACAAAAAAATACTGAGAAATATTATGCTTTCTTTTAATTCGAATACTGATGATGATAATATATATACCACTGCCATAGTTTCTCTCTCTCTTTATTGGTATACTATATATATATATATATATATATATATATATATATATATATATATATATATATATATATATAAGCATTTTTTACATTAACTTTTCTTGGAAATTTTGCATTCTTATTGAACTAGCAGTCTCTTAAGAGACAATACAAATTATCAAATAAATTGAACAACTGAATGGGCTTTTCACCTAGTGATAATTCAGCCAGTTTTAGTTGTCCAGTTTATTTTTTTTGCTCCATTCCAGCTATATTTGGAGGCAAACATATTAGTGAGCACGGAAGAAAGGCATCGTTCCACAAAATCATATTTTTGAGATTTCATTTAGGTAGGTACCTAAAAAAGAGTTCTAGAATAGAAAAACATACAACTTACCTACATAAGTTTTGAACTTCGATCCAGTTCGCAAATATTCTTCCGAAAGATTAATTTTTTCAGTGCAATCAATAGGAAAATGTTCGAATCTACTGATGAATCATCTTCATCACATGTCCACTGTTGTAAGCATTCACACCATTTTTAATCTGGGCACTGTGACATTTGAAAAACTCTTGTATTGTGGCAAATGTAACGAGGTGCTTTTCAGCATTTCTGAAAATATCGAAACTCAAACAGCAAACCCATAAATACATTGGAAATAATGGATTTTTATAGGTTATGTCCTTCTCAATTGATATTTACCTGTATTCGGCCAATATATAATTCCCTTAGGAAACAATCAATTGCTACAGATGAAAACCATTATGTCCAGACCAACAGGGTATCAAAAACGAAGGAAGATAGAAAAAAAAACACGACTTTTGTTTGGATTCAGTGCTATGACTATGACCTTCGACCTTCCTCTACAAAATGACAGACGTCGCCAGTAATTATGCGTATAGTATGGCCAGGCTGTCGCAGACACATGTATATCTGTTTTGTAGTCGCAGAGGGTCCCCGCGACAACATATTTTTGAAAAGGTACAATTTGTGTATCAACGAGAATATTTACATTCATTTATGATTGCTTTGGATATCTCATGGCTATCCCTAGGATATCTTCTGAAGGATATCCATTTCAAATCAAGTAGAAAAACGAAACATGAGATTTTTCCAAAAAAATTAATCTATAAGTACGAGCATGAAAGAAGCTCAGAAATTGACACAATAAAAATCAATCTTGCAATTTAAACTTATCCATATTTGCCATCCATATGATATCTTCTGAAGAATATCCAATTCAAAACCGTCGACGGATGTCCATTTCAAATCCAGGGATATCCCGACCAGAATTGGACATGAAATGGATATCCATAGGATATCCTGTGTTATCTGGGTAGTATTCTTTGAGTAAAAGCATTTTGTTGACTTTCTTCCGAAACAGGTGGAGTCCAGGGATTCATTTCAAAGTTGTAGGCAGTTTGTTATATTTTTTTTACTTTCGTACATTATTGAATGTTTAGTCTGCTGTGATCGGGGAATGGAAAGAGCAATTTTTTTTTATATCTGACGTGTATTATGTATTTTTCCTGGATGTTCAGTATCAATTCTGTTCGCTCTATGTTTGTGTACTAAACATGTTGTCTCGTATGTAGATAGAGATTAAAGTTAGAATATTGTGTTTAATGAACAAAGGTTCACAGTGGGCAGTGTATTCAGCTCGTGACATAAATCTATTGTTCGTTTTTGAAGAACAAAGATTGAATCGAACATAGATTTGGTGCAGTAACCCCAGAAAGCTATACCATATCTCAGGTGTGATACAACCAAAGAAAAATATGTCACCCTACCGATTGACAAACCAAGTTCCTTGGATACCACTCTTACTGCATAGCAACTTGATGCTACTTTCTTTCTAAGGGTTTGAATATGGCTAGGCAATTTCAGACTGTCATCTATTTCAATGCCAAGAAACTTGGTGGAAGGTCTATTCACAATTGGATTCAAATCCAACATAAGTGAATCATAGGTGAAATTGAAATTTAGGAGGCTAGTTTTTTTTATTTGAAGCATAGGTGGTTTGCGTCACATCAGTTTTTGAACTCACTTAAATCATGTTCGATGTTTGCTTTTATGGAGTCGATATTTGATCCTTTTTACGTCATTGTCGTATCATCAGCAGACATAGTGAACTTTTCCTGAATATTTATATGGCTAAATC
This sequence comes from Gonioctena quinquepunctata, assembly GCA_018342105.1. Lineage (NCBI taxonomy): Eukaryota > Metazoa > Arthropoda > Insecta > Coleoptera > Chrysomelidae > Gonioctena > Gonioctena quinquepunctata. The sequence goes on from JAFIRS010004096.1 coordinate 35,948, forward strand.
ATTGAAGTAAATTGGGAACAATACTTGGCCGAGTACTGACCTTTGTAGCACACCACATTTGATATTGGTGGGGTTTGAGTTACCATCTTGCATCTTCACAATTTGATAAGTACAACTCGAACCATTTGTGACTGTTATTTCTGAACCCGTAATGCCAAAGCTTCTGTGGCTGACACAGTCGAATGCCTTTGAAAGGTCATAGAATACTGCCCCAATTGCTGAGCCCTCATTCATACCCACGTAAACCACTTCAAGAAGTGGAATGTGGCATCTTTTGTACTTTTATTATTTTGGAATCCGAACTGCGTTGTGTTCAGAATATTATGTTCTTCTAGAAACTGCAACATTTTTTTCTCAACTATTTTCTCCATAACCTTTGAGAGTACGGGTAGTAGAGAGAGATTGGGCGCAAATTTGATAGATCGTCACAGCTTCCACTCTTGTGGATTGGAATCATGACTGCTGTTGGGAAAACACAAGTGACAAAGGAGATGTTTATAGCTTCAGCTAGGACTACCAGGGCTCCTTCTGTGAGGTTTTCTAAAATACTTAGTGGGATATCATCAATATCGGCACTTCTCAATGCTCAATGGCGTTGGTAGGATATAAGTATGGAAGGTCTCGTTCACAAAGTTATCTTGAAGATAACTCATTGGATTTATACATGTAGATATATTTGAGGCAAGCGAAGCTGCTAGGGTGCAGTAGTAATTATTTATTGTATTGGGGTCCACACTAAGCTGCAACGGTGATAATCCTACCTTTACTCTCAGTGTATTCACTATTACCCAGCTTCCTTTCACTTTATTTGTGGCTCGTCAATCCTTTTTTACACGCTTTATATTAGCTTCACTTGTATGTTTTTTGTTTGTAACCGACTCCTTTGTACTTTATTTTCACCCACTTCCAGACGTCCGAATGATTTGAAATTTGGCAAGTGTACATAATTCCAGTGAAAATGCATTAAAAAATTTTGTGTGAAAAAAAATTAAAAAATGGCGGCTCCAATATGGCGGACGAGTTTTGTGATTATGGTCCGATTCGCTTCAAAATTGGTATCCTAGGGTTTTCGTGGTCAAAGATTATGATTCTTTCGTGAAAATTGAAAAATTCAAGATGGCGGCTCCAAAATGGTGGACGAGTTTTGTGATTATGGTCCGATTCTATTCAAAATTGGTATGTGGGGGTTTTTGGAGTCGAATATTATGATTCTTCCGTGAAAATAAAAAAATTCAAGATGGCGGCTCACTGTATATATTGACAACGTTAAAATCTTTGAATGACTTCTAAAATCGAGATTTGACTATTAATACAGCTGTACACATTAATGATTTAGAAAATAATTATAGTTACTAATAGTAATCACGGAATTGATAGTAAATTAGAACACATAATAGTTTAAAAAAATAAAAAAAACACGCTTTTATAAATAAACCAAACTAAAAAGTAGAAGATAAATTATAGTTTAAAAAAAATAAAAAACACGCTTTTTATAAAAAACCGAACTAAAAAATAAATAAATAATAGTTTAAAATAACTAAAAAACGCGCTTTTATAGAAAACCAAACTAAAAAAAATAGAAAATAAATTTTAATAAATTTAAATTAAGAATAATGTAATTTTTTTAATAAATATGAATTAATAATAATGTAAATAAGAAAAAAAATCATTTAAAAAAAAAGCGTGGGGTGTTTAATCTGAATCTTAAAAAGCACCCCACGCTTTTTTTTTAAATAAAATAATTTTTTTTCTCATTTACATTATTATTAATTTATATTTATTAAAATTATTCACACTGTTCTTAATTCAAATTTATTTTCAATCTTTTTAGTTTGGTTTTCTATAAAAGCGCGTTTTTTAGTTTTTCAAATTATTATTTATTTATTTTTCAGTTCGGTTTTTTATGAAAACCGTGTTTTTTTGTTTTTTAAATTCATAATACCAATTCTCGCCAGTTTTATAAAAGGTACATATATTTTTTTGTAATTGGCGTAGTGAGAATGAATGACTAACTGTAAATTTCTCAATTACCTGCAGGGATCGCAAGGTATTTGCACATATTCGGATTCCAGGGGTTACCCAGGCCTTAGTTTTTTTCATTCACTTTTTTAGAGAAAAATATTGGTCGAAACCACCCTCTAGAATAAGCTGGAATGAGTTTGATGGTTCTGGAGAAGATAATACCCCACACCAACTGATCGTCTCATAATAGTAGTTGAAGCATTCTCTGCGTTGAGAATCCGGGGAATTTTCAACAAGCACAAATTCAGAGAATATGAAATGATTAGGTTTGTTGAAATTGCATAAATTTTATGTTTTGAATTCAATTAGTCATTTGCAGGGTTCTATACCGAAGATAAAAACGAAACACTAATTATCTCTGTACACACGGTATGTGTGCGAAATTTGGTTAGAAAATATCGACTCACTCAAAATGAATAGGGGTGAGAGACTATTCAGAGCCTTGATTCAGGTAACCAAAAAACATGCATAAAAGACGGCTCTCCTAATTTAAAAATTCACACTGTGTAAAAATAAAATCATTGATATCAACTGGAGAGGTCGTGTTCATTCACACAAGAATCCAAGCGAGACGCGACCCCCGCAGAATAATAAAGCACATAAAAAACGACCTGACATCATCTCTCACCTCGGAAAGAAAACCCAATTGCCTCCCATTTTTCGGGGTGCGTACCCGTGAAAGAATTTATTTCCCGAGTGCGAAAATAGCCGTGCAAATAAACTTTCATCATTCTGCCATTCTGCCAAAAAAGCAATAGCTTCTCCTCTATACAAGCATTTACAAGACTGCTGTTTGATTTGACGTTATCTCGTTTAGTCAGGGTTGCCATGGAATCCTGCTGATGCGGGGTTGAGGACGCTAGAACAAGGTCGCCCGACTTAGCTCCAGTGACGGAGAGATACATTCACTTCGATTTCCTGCAGTCTTTTCCAGTTATATTTGGAATTGATATTTTTATAATAACAATAACAATGAAGATATGCTTCATTTATGGGGGCACCCCAAAACACGATAGTACTCATAAAATCATCATAATCCAAATAAATTCTCAATTAATTATTTCCCAAAAATTAATCTTTCAAAATAGTATTATTTCAAACTTTTTAATATCACAAGCCTAAACACATACCCCAAAACATGACAGTACTCGGGTTTTTTGCACGTAATATCACAGAAATATGGCATGTCATATTAAATATATCACTTTATACTGGTAGAAATCAGAACCTATCCAAAAAGTCACTTAACACATGCTTAACAAGTGGAAAAATACCGGGGGAATATAAAGAATCAAACATTACCCCAATTTTTAAGTCAGGTAATCGCTATCAACCAATAAACTACAGGCCAATATCGATTATTAATAATCTAGCAAAAATATTTGAGCAAGTAATCAAAAATAGGCTAACAGGATTTTTCCATAAACATAAGATCATAAACATAAGATCATTACAGACAATATGGTTTCATCCAGAACACAAATACAAGGCCTTGAACGAGTCATCCAAATGCTTAGCAGTCTTTCTAGACCTCGCCAAGGCCTTCGACATAGTATCACACAAAATTTTACTCAACAAGCTCTGCCATTATGGAATTCGCGGACTCCCTCTTGACCTTATGTTAAACTACCTAAGGAATAGATTGCAGAGAGTAAAAATTGGAAATGAAGTCAGCTATGAATCAATGGTAAAAATAGGGGTACCCCAAGGAACAGTGCTGGGTCCAATCCTCTTCCTTGTATACATAAATAATATAACGAAAATAGTTGGTGTAGAAGGTCACCTTATCTGCTATGCTGACGATACAGCATTAGTATTCACGGGAGAGAATTGTGAGAAGGTTAAGAATATTGCCGAAATAAACCTACAAAAGATACATACCTGGTTGAGTTTCAATAAACTCACCCTGAACATTGAAAAAACTAAATTTATAGCGTTCACACCAACGATCGTTAATCAACCAAATGTCTCATCAATAAAAATACATTCCAGTAACTGTCACAAGAACTTATGTGCTTGCCCATCTATAGAAAAAGTTTCCTCTGTAAAATATCTAGGCGTAGTCATCGACCAACACATACGATGGTCCGACCATATTACGCATGTAAACAAACGCCTTAGAACACTAATACACATCTTCTATAACATGAGGGATATTTTATCCAAAAACAATCTCATAATGCTCTACAACTCATTAGCTGAATCCACCCTATCCTACTGCATCACCGTATGGGGCGCAGCCTTCAAAAACAAAATTACCATACTACAAACAACACAAAATACATTGCTAAAAATTATCCTAAAAAAGAAAAGACGTTCCTCTACTAAAAAACTATACCTAGAATCCAAAGTTCTCAACTTAAAACTACTCTATGCTCACCAATATTTGAAAAAAATGTATAAAAACCAAGACAAACACACACAGAATGAAACTCGATTAACCAGATCCACTTCGAGCATGAATGTCGACATGAAACAGTTTAAAAAAACATTAACACAAAAAATATTCTTTTTTTTTATTCTAAATTTTTCAACGCGCTCCCACCTGACATAAAACAAATATCTAACCAGAAAAAGTATAAAACAGAAACAAAATCATATATTATAAATTCCCCACAAAAATTTTACGATATTCTAAATTCAATATCAACCTAAACGTACTCAAAAGCCAATATTTCACCACTATTTGTTATCCAGTCCCCGGTATATAACCCTCACGTAAGACACGAAAGAAATGATATAATATCACATATGTATTACAATCTACCTAGTATGATGATCATGTACATATTTATTTGAAAATTTTTCAGACTGCACGCATAACAAAACAGGCAATCCTGCCTAGGCTACTGCGCCGGATCTGAAATTTTCATCATGAAATGAAATTGTGAATCTCATCGTAAATTCTATGTACCTTATTGAGCAAGAATAAATTGAATTGAATTGAACACCACTAATGCTAACGAGTTTGGACCAATCATATAGGAATTGTTGTTTATAATCAATTAGACATCATGTGTCAAAAAATTCGATAATATTAAATAACCAGTCCGGATTTAGAAAAAAAAAACCTGTGGATCAGCACTACAACTCACAATTTGTTACTATCAAATTAAATTAGACAAAAATAAATGTGTTGTAGCAGTATTTCTAGACTTGAAAAGAGCGTTCGACTATTGATTGGTTCAGCAATTATTTAATAAATCGCAGAATGTCTGTTTTGCTGACCAAACATCCTGCGAACTAGACAATGATATGGGGATTTCCCAGGGGAGCGTATTAGACCCATCTGTGTCCAAGATCTTTCCCTGTAGAATGACGTTGAGGTCTGCGTTATTCCATGCAGTGCTGTCCCTCATAGATCTGCCAAAGCAAAATCGTTTCGCAATTTGATCTGATCGAATTCTAACCTGTCTCTAGTTCCGTCAATCTGGAAGCACCTAGCCTTACCTCCCCTTGTACCATCAACTGGAGGGAAGATAAGCAATGTTTCCTTGTCTTTGCCTAGTTTTATTTTAGCGCTTCTTTGTTGTGTCAACGTTGGCCACCACACCAAGGAAGTGTACATTATGGCTGGCTTCACCACCATGTTGTATAGCCAGTGTACCATGTGTGGTCTTAGTACATTTTTTCTCAAAGGAACGTCTGGCCACAATTAGTGTGTTCTCCTCTTCTCCGGCCACTTCCATCAAGTGTTGGTTCCAGGTCGATTTCGCGTTTTCCAGATTTTAGTATGAAAAGTACTCTTATATTTTTCCTTTGATTTGGTATATGCCCAAGAGCCAAGCTTCATCAGAGAATCTCTTTGGAAAAATGTATTTCTTGAGTTTCTCCTATCTCTTTGAAGTACCTCCTCCAAGAATATCTCTTGGCTTCGTTCAATACCCTTCCTTATAACTGGTCACGGCATTCTTGTAGTCTTCCCACCTTCCAGTTTCCTTGGCGCTGTTGGATCTTTTTTCTAGTTAGTCTCGTTTACCTTTAAGTTCAGCGTTCCTCGTGGAGTTCCTTGTGATAGTTTGGCAATTGTTTTTGACTGCTGTGTTATTGAATTGTTCCACTGCCAGATCAAGGTCTCTGTATGAACTACTAGTTATTTGCATCCGTGGAACGTTTCGTGCTAGTTCTGCCTTGTATGTTTCGCATTCTGTTTTCCTTGGATTCCGATATATTTTTTTGGTGTTGTTGCTTGTATACCTGGAGGCTATTGTTACGCAGGTACCATATCTGCATGTTCCTGAACCTTCTGTGTTAGGTAGGAGAGGGTAACTGGGAGTCAGATAGGGGTCTCTCCTCAGGATTTGTTTTTTTTTCCAGACCTAATACCCCAAAACGAAAATACGGACTCAAGAAATGGTTAAATGCTACGCCAACATATCTTATAGATGATTTAATTCGTCCCAAAGATAATCAGTTATTGAGATAGCAAATCATAATCATCCATCTTCTAAGGAACATCTTGATTTTATCTCGCTATGCCAAGGACAATAAACCCCTTTTGTGAATAGCTATTCATACAACTGTAATCTTATACTTACAATGTAATTTAGTACTTATACTTTCCTTCAAGTGTCCCATGAATAAATTATTTACTCCGGGGATAGTGAGGATAGGCATTTTCAAGTTTTTCCGAAAAAAATTATTGTCCAACGTGGATGTTGTGTTTAAACATACAGTGCGGTCCATAGGTATGGAATAAATTCATTTTGAGCTTTATTATGTATTTGTTTGAAAAAACCTGAAACATGTCGATTTCTATTGCCAATTTGACAATTTACAGTATGAATATATTAACCCCTTCTTGCACCCCCTCTGAATTATGAGCACCCCCTCAAAAAATTTCAATGAGAAGGGGGGTTGTGTAACACTTTGTTCCAAAGGGATTTTCATTCTCTGTTCAGCAATATTGAGTTTTTCATAATTGGTGCAATCATAACAGAAAATTTATTTTGAAAATGTAAAATTTTGATACTTTACGTAGAATGAAGGAAATAATTTCACATAATGTTCAGAAAGTATTTTTCAATTTATTTTACAATTAAATTAAATGTTCAAAATGACCACCATTCACTTCTTGACAATAAGCAAGTCGATCTTGCCATTCTCGTACAACATTTTGTAGGACCTCAGGGGTTATGTTGTTAATTTCTTCCGTTATCCTAACTCTAGAATCTGGAATATTGTCTGCTCTATTGAAATATACTTTTGATTTTAAAGAACTCCATAAGAAATAATCAGGTATTTTCTTATATGTTTTGCTAAACGTCAAGAAAAAGTCGTTCAAGACACCAAAAAATTATTCACAAAACCCACATAAATAATGTAATGTTAATCTAGTAGACTACTGTTATTTTGATATATATATATATATATATATATATATATATATATATATATATATATATATATAAGTTGCTGACACACGTCAGTGTATTGAAAAATATTTGAGTGTATTTGATTTAACTATGATTGGATGCTGTAAAAAAACAAGAACTCCAAAGGAAGTTTGTGAAATGTTTAATAATAAATACCCTGGTCAACACGTCTACAGTTAGCAAAATAGAAACAAAATTTCGTGAAACTGGACATGTAAAAACTATTCAGAAACCAGGTCGAAATGTTAAATTGGATGAGGCAAAAACTGTACTGTTAGCGATTGAGGAAAATCCGCATATGACAAGTAGACAACTTGCCGCCGACAATGATGTGAGTAAATCATCGATATTGAGAGCTTTACATAAAGAAAAATACCATCCTTATAAAGTTCAGTTGGTTCAGGAGTTAACTGAGGATGATCCTGATAGAAGGCAATAATTCTGTGATGTGGTGGACAGGATGGAAGCAGATTTGCAGTTCACAAACAAAATTGTTTTTTCTGATGAAGCCAATTTTCATTCAACTGGAACGGTTAATAGACAAAAATGTAGATATTGGAGCAGATAAAATCCTCATTGGATGTGTGAGACAAACAATATCCCAAAACACTGAACGTTTGGGATGGTATCATCAACAAAATTATTGGCCCTTATTTTTTTAAAGGCACAGTTAATGGTGAGGTTTATCTAGATTTTTTGATGAACTTTTCACAGCCTACATTGAAAATACTTTTTCGTGATGTTGATAATCCAATTGCAATAGATAGATCAATTTGGTACCAACAAGACGGAGCTCCACCGCATCACAAACGTAATACAAGAGATTATTTGAACGAAGTTTTTCCCAATAGGTGTATTGGAAGCCGTGGAACGATTGAATGGCCGCCAAGATCCTCCGATTTGACTCCTTTAGATTACTTCTTATGAGGTTATATAAAATTAAAAGTATATTTATAGACCAGACAATATTGCAGATTTAAAAGTTAGGATAAGAAATTAACAGCATAACCCCTGAGGTCCTACAATATGTTGTACGAGAATTCCAAGATCGACTTGCTTATTGTCAAGAAGAGAATGGTGGTAATTTTGAACATTCAATTTATTTGTGGGACATTATTTCCTTCATTCTACGTAAAGTATAAAAATTTTACATTTTCAAAATACATTTTCTAAAACTTTATATTGCTGAACAGAGAATAAAAATCCCTTTCGAACAAAGTGCCACACGACCCCACTTCTCATTCAAATTTTTTGAGGGGGTGCTCATAATTCAGAGGGGGTGCAAGAAGGGGGTAATATTTTCATATTGTAAATTGTCAAATTGACAATAGAAATCGACCTGTTTCAGGTTTTCCCAAACAAATATAAAATAAGCCTAAAAATATACCTATGGATCGCACTTTATATACAACATATTATATTATTCACATCGAGTTAGGATGAAAATTAACATAAACATTTGTGTTCTGGAATTCGTTGGAAAAATGTGTATTTTGAAAATAGTTCTCTTCCATTACAGTCAATGGATTATTACATGTCGAAAGATATTTAGCCAAATATTCACGAAGTGATCCACTAGAACTCACCATTGGTATCAAAGGAGTATTTGGTTTGTCGAATGTTTATTTCTGAACAGATAACTGACATTTTTTATTTCCAGGGAAGTAATATTACTATACCTACCGAAAAAGGCGTTTTCTACTTTTACCAAGGTAATTTATATTCTGGAAACACCAATAAAAAAGCAGGAAAACAATACAGGTTTGGAAATATCTCTTTCTGTTCACAAACCGAACTCCCAATAGAGAAACCATATTCATCCAACTTACTCCTGAACTTCCGTAATCAAACTCCCTCCAGTCATAGATTCATAGACATTCAATTAGTACGTATAACTCCAGCTTAAATGGTTATAATTTCCAGCAAGAAGCAGGCGCATTCTCATTAAACCTCATTGAAACATTGTGCCAAGTAGACTGTTCAAGACAATGTATTCCAACTATTTGGTTAACAAATTACTGTCGAAACAAGAAACATCCATCAACGTCTTCTGCAGAAACAGGAATAGTAGGTGGGGGAGTTAACGCCATTTTTGGTTATTACGAACTAGAGGAAAATTGGTTGTGTCATTGCACAAGAAAATCCGCCAAAGTTTTATATCGCTTCGATAATAATATCAGTGTATCTCTCGTGCTCAGAATATATTGAAACAAATTGAAATGGAATGGAGTTATTCAGCATAGCTACTTTTCCACGTAACCATTTTCTTTGAAACATTCCATGACAGTTAATATAACATTCTCAACTGAATATTGAATAGAAAGATTTTTCTGAAAATTGAAAAATCCACGAAGGAAATTAAGTTATTTTGTATGAATACCAGAAAACAACTTCTTCTCCGGCTAAAGCCATGCTGGACATTGAACTACTACTGATAGATATTTTGAAAGGACCCTAACTCAAAAGAAAAATTTGTATTTTTATTCAGATTGTTATTTGTTTTTCTATTCCAGTTTCAATTAGGAACTCACATAGATTAACGAGACAAAAGGAAAATGTTTTCGAAGAGGGAGTAATCACCAGAAAACATTTGTAACATCTGATTTTCACTCTGTTCATATTTTGAAACAAATCAATTGATCTAATCACCTTGTTTAAACTCTCCAGCAATGAAATCTCATGCCCGGAACTATTGGTATTGTTAAACTTCAGAGTACAGTCCGGAACCACCCGCAATACCGATCTATTGAGCATACCTTTTCACAACACAACACAAACTATGGCCTTAACAACTCATTAAAACACGATTAATGAGACTAGGCAATGATCATTGTAATTGTCGGTTGAATATTTCATATCTAAAAGCAAATTGAAAATCGCTCTCAAAAGATCTCGCTAAAAACTACAATGACAACTACTAATGTTATCAGTCATTAAATCCAAAACTGGTGTACTTATCTTATATGTTTTATTATATGTTCTGATTTATTTAAATTTATATGTATTATAATCAGAGAACTTATTTCAAAATGGGGTTATCCCTACATAAATAAATGAATAAATGGATGAATGAATGGGTGGTTGGATGAATGGAGGAATGGACGAATGGGCGAATGGATGAATGGATAAAATGGATGAATGGATGAATGGATGAATGGATGCATAGATGCATGGGTGAATAGATGAATGGATGAACAGACGAATTGATGAATGTACGAATAGATGAATGGACGAACGGATGAATGTATGAATGGATGAATGGATGAATGGATGAATGGAGAATGTATGAATGGATGAATGGATGAATGGATGAATGGATGAATGAACGGATGAATGGATGAATGAACGAACGGACGAATGGACAATTGGACGAATGGAAAAATGGACGAATGGACGAATGGACGAATGGACGAATGGACGAATGGACGAATGGACGAATGGGACGAATGGGCGAATGGACGAATAGGCAAATGGACGAAAGAACGAATGGATGAATGGACGAATAGAGAAATGGACGATTGGACGGAAGGACGAGTGGACGAATGGACGGATGGACGAATGGATGAATGGATGGAAGAACGAACGAACGAACGAACGATGTGGATATATTTCAGAGTTTAATGCCCAGTTCATCTGAACTTCGTATAATTTCGAGATGAGAAAGAATATCCACGTAGAACTTCAAATTTCATGGAATATTCGATGAATAAGCAGTAACATTATTTCATTGAATGAATCTAAGGTTGATTCCTGAAACGAAATACTCTTTCTGTAGCTTCTACCATGAAAAAGCAAATCATAGCAAAATCTTGATGACAAGTTCCTCGTCTAAAAGAAGAAATCACGAGGGGTGAGTTTGAAATGGGATTTCGCTTAGAGTAATGTGAATAATAATTGTGGAACATAGAAATTCTGCCTCCACGTTAGAATGTGGAAGTATTTTACAGTTCAATATGGCACAATCTACCTGAATTCCGTATACACCTCTCCTTCTTAATTAATTCGTTTAGTCCTTCCCACCCTACTAGAATCAAAGTTCAGGAATGAAAATATTTTAGTGATCAAGAAATAAATTATTTGAATTGTTTCGAAAAATTAGGAGTAAAAACAATCTATATAATAAAAATGAATCTCGATTCTCTGTGAGCGCAAAACGTGAGAACGGCTGGACCGGTTTGGCTATTTTTTTTTCAATAATTCGTAATATTCCAAGGATTGTTGATACAGAAAAAAATTTGGAATATTGCCTGGAAATTGGAAAATTCACGAAATTTCGTCACTGAAAGGAATATCGGCTAAGCTCTTAATGAAAGTCCGAGTAGCTAAGTGGATAGAGCGTGTGCTTTATAACCTAAAAAAAAATTTACACTCAAATCAAACACAATTTTTTTTTTCATATAGTCCGAATAAGGTTTTTAGGGAAAGAAAGGTTATCGGATTCGGAAAAAATTCAAAGTGCTTTTTTTCTATGGGATTTTTGAAGACTACGATTTGAGCGATGGATATGCGAAATTCTTTGGTAATGGAAATTTTTTCAGGAATATATATATGTATATTTATATATATATATGTATATATATATGTATATATATATATATATATATATATGTATTGTTATGTTAGGAAATGTTTATAAAATAATGAAAATGATAATTTATCATCATTATTAGGTATTTAAGTTACCGTGGTTCATGCTATGTTTGTTTTACAATTTTTCTATACTTTTTACTGTTCTAGAATCTTATACCATGTTCTAGTCAACGCATATGCCTCAAAAAGTCAGTACTGAAGTATCTCTATTGTCATAAGTATGTTACCAACAATTCATTAAATTTGCACAAACAATAAAAATAATATGGAAATTTAAATTCATGAAAAAACTTTGGATCTCAAGTAGATGAAATGGTATTTGAGTTGGAACATCCCGTATGGTAAATCATATCAGGAGGAAGAGAACAGCGAGATGTCAAAAACAATGTGAGGCAAATAATAAAATATATAAATTATGAAAACAGAAAAATGTCAAATTTATGAATTTTAACCAAATTTGTTCATACACTATAAGATCTAGAATTATATATTGTGAATGAAATCATTAGAATGAGTTAGAATAACAAAAAGTGATACAGAAAGTGGGAATAAACTTTAAATTTGTGAAAATAAACAGAAAATGGGTGTTGCCAAGAAGAAATGTAACAAGCTTTGGGAGATGAAAAATTGATGTAGAAAACGAAACCAGGTACCAATTTGGAAGAACAAATTATAATAAATCACAAGAGAAAATCAACCAAAACTATCTTTGAAAGTTTTAAAATGAATGGGAAAATAAACAAGCAAGAAAAAACTACTCACCCTATTAAGATAACAAAAGTCCAGTCCGTGATATTGCCAGGAACAAAAGGGGGCCTTCTGCAGTGTAGCTGTACTTTTCCAGAGAGCACGAACACTTCTAACAGTCAGGAGAACACCACAAAGGATGAATAGCAGGTATTTCAAAAAAACAGAACTGAATAAAATGCCACATATTAGGACCAGTCACTAATATTGGTTTTTGGATCACTTGTGTCCACTCATTTGAACATTTAATAGTCTTTTCCATACTCACAGACTGTTCATAACATTGAAACGTTTATTCACCAAGTATTTATCATACATAAGCAAGTTTTACCATTTCACAACACTATTCTGAGTTGGATAAGTTAGATATCGCAGGTTAGGTCAATTCAAGGACTTATTTCAATAAAAACTACAACTATTTGACGATTTTTCTGCATTCTTTGTTTATCTATTGAGCACCTTATCATAATCTTCCCACAAAATAGCACGTTTGACATCAAGCAGCGCTACAAGTTGGCATTACAGAATCCTGCCATGAGAGTGGAGATGCGTCATACTCCATAGGCGTACCGACTGAGCTGGAATAAGGTAAAAGAGTGTTGTAAAAAGGGTAAGAACAACATAGTCGGAGTTTCATTACTGTTATGAAAGGTATATATTTTTAAAATTATCAAATAAATAAGGAAATCAAAGAAACAAATTTATCATAACAAATATTTTATTATGATGAATAGTTGTTATTGAAAAAATAAAATAAGTAACAAAAACAATCATTATTAGAATAACTATTAGCAATAATAAATATAAATATAAAGAACCTATCACATCAATATATGGATATATATATATATATATATAAGTGATAACGAGAAGCGGGCAGAGACCTAACCTAACCTATATGGAACAACACAAAAAAAAACAGGAAAAAATAAATTCTACGCGGACGAGAGCTTTCAGGAAAAAAATAGGAAATATAGAAATTTGGACAGGACAACGTCTGTCTGGTCAGCTAATACAACCACATTAGCATTGTTTAAAATTATATAAATATAAATGTGTACTCTATGTGGCGTGACAAGTGAAACTGACAGGTTAGGAATACATCCTGCAATTATATTCAAGCCAACGACAGCTGGCGGGTGTCACTTGGCAATTGTTACAGAGGTGCCAACTGTTAGATTAGTACCAAATAATGTTTTCAGCACCGTTTATTTGGATGCTTGTATTAGAGCAATACACACAAATTGGGATCGTATTAGTGATTATTGTATTGGAATTGTTGACTTTCCTTTTTGATAATACATATTTTTCTTCCAATAATAAAATTTATAAACAAACTTTTGGTACCCCAAGGGGGGGCTTCCTTCCACCCATTTTAGCAGCATACGTCATGGATGATTTGTTGGACAATGTTATTCCAGTATCATCTTTCAATCTGAACTTCATAAAAAAAATATGTTGATGATATTATATTAGCATTACCGAATGATGGTGTGGATGAGATTCTTGATAGTTTCAATAGCTACGATCCTCATATCCAGTTCCCAATTGAAACTGAGAACAGCGAAAATTCCGTACCATTTCTTGTTACCAAGCTTATACGGACAACAGAAAACAAGCTACTATCCATATCACAAACAGTCTATGAAAGTGAACTTGGTAAAACAAATTAAGAGTACTGAAAATCTCAGATCCTAAATTCCATAAACAGAATTTAAACATTCTCTTTAACCTTTTCTTAGAAAATTCATACCCAAAAACTTTACTTAATAACATTCTATATAATACTTCGTCTCACTTAGAAGTACTAGCCTTAAACAGTAATAACTCGAACATTGTCTCAAACAACAATGACACTAACACTAGCCCCTACTCAACCTTTTTTCACTTCGTTACCATATACAGTGCTAGTCAAAAGTCCTCTCCCCCCCTCGTATCTATTGAACGGGTATACTTATAATAATGAAATTTAGAGGGTGGAAATAAACGGATGTAGGCTTCTCAACTGGTCATAACAGGTGACGCAATAGTCATAAATGACGTCACAAGGCCACTGTGACCAAAAATTTTAAATAGGACCCTATGGCAAGTGATAGCTCGTTTGAAAGGTATTGAAAATACCTATTCAGTCATACCAATTTTGTTTGTGTTTCGGCTGATTTTGATTGATAAATTGAAGAAATACGAAAATTATAGTTTCGCATTTAATTAATAAAGATTTTAAAGTACGCCTCTGGTTAATTGTCAAAAAGGTTGACGTTTTTTGAATTCTCTACTTGTCAAAAGTGTTTATACCTTGAAAATTTACCTAAGCTATTGTTTAACGAGACGTTTAAGTGTTTACATAGGCAAAATGGTACGTACTGTAGCCGACAAAGTAGCAGCTATCTTAATAATTGGTGAATGTAGAAACAATTTCCATGCAGCGGAACGACTGTTTAATGAGAGGTACCCCGATCGCCCTATATCGAGGGTTTATTTGAGGGAGCTTCTTCGGAAGTTTGAAGCATCAGGTAGTGTTCAAGATGCCAAACGATCTGGTCGACCAACAATTAGTGATGACAAAAAAATTGACATAATTGGAGAAATGGTAGTAAACCCTACTTCTTCCACAGCCCAAGTTGCGTCTATCTGTGAAGTCAGTCAAAGGACAGTACATAGGGTGTTGGCTGTTCTACATAGAGAGGAGCATTGGTTCAAACGAAAGTTCAAAGAGGCCGCCTACATCGAAGCCAATAACGCCTTTAGTCAGCCAAGCGTTGAGATCAAGAACGTATGGAAACCCCTGATTGCTCTTTCTGGCGGGCTGCAGAGGCGCGAAACTTCACGCACCACCACACCGCGCGAAAATTCACGCACCGCTGCACATGGCGGAATTGCACGCATCATTGCGCCGACAGTAATATAAATTGGTAAGTAGCACCTAAACTTGTCAGTATTCACCTGAAGACGATTGCAGATACAAGCATTCGAAACGTCGTGAAAACCTTTTAAATACATTAAGACGATGGACGTCCGAAACGATAGTAATCAAGTTACCACATCGTCTACAACCTTCAAACAAACGACAGTACATAGGGTGTTGGCTAAAAACAAATTTCATCCATACAAATTAAAAATGTTGCACCAACTTTCAGATGATGACCCCGACCGAAGACTAGAATTCTGTGAAACTATGTCCAATAAAATGAACCAACAACCAGGCTACATACAGACAATTTGTTTTAGTGACGAAAGTACTTTCTTTCTCAATGGAAATGTTAACACTCAAAATGTGAGGTATTGGAGTCACACAAATCCTCACATCTTTCGTGAAAAACATACTCAATTTCCAGAAAAAGTAAATGTTTGGGCAGGTATTTTGGGAAACCACATAGTTGGGCCTCTTTTTCTCAATGCTAACTTAACCGGTGAATTGTATCTGGAGATGTTACAAAATGATATTGAGGCGTTAATTCTTGAAATTCTAGAAGATAATCCAGATGAATTCGACAACTTGGAAATAACGTTTCAACAAGATGGTGCTCCTGCACACTATTACGGTGCAGTAAGACGTTACCTAGATGAAGAATATCGTGGTAGATGGATTGGACGACGAGGTTCGATCGAATGGCCAGCTCGGTCACCGGACCTTACACCATTAGATTTTTTCTATGGGGTACTTGAAATCTAAGGTTTACGCTACAGCACCTGACAGTATTGCCATTCTGAAACAACGAATTGTTGAAGAATGTAGGGCAATTCCGCTGACACACTGGGACGAGTACGACAAGAGTTTAGCAATAGGATGCATCACTGCCAGGAAGTAGATGGAGCACATTTTGAACACTTATTATAAGAACTGGTTCTTAAATCTTTATTAATTAAATGCGAAACTATAATTTTCGTATTTCTTCAATTTATCAATCAAAATCAGCCGAAACCCAAACAAAATTGGTATGACTGAATAGGTATTTTCAATACCTTTCAAACGAGCTGTCACTTGCCATAGGGTCCCATTTAAAATTATTGGTAACAGTGGCCTTGTGACGTCATTTATTACTATTGCGTCACCTGTTATGACCAGTTGAGAAGCCTACATCCGTTTATTTCCACCCTCCAAATTTCATTATTATAAGTATACCCGTTCAAAAGATACGAGGGGGGGAGGGACTTTTGACTAGCACTGTATAAGAGAGATCACTCCTAAACTCTCCAGATTATTTCACAATCTAATACAGTTCTAACAATCAGATCAATTTATTCTAAAGTTAAAGATAAAACTTGCAATGTCAAATGTAATTTATAGTATTCCTTGTCATGGTCGTAATAAACAATATATTGATCAAACGCAAAGATCATCATCGAACAGAATAATTTCACATAAAAGTGACTGCCGATTGCATCCTGAAAGATGTGCTTTGGCAGAACATGTGAATAAATTTGACCACCAGATGAATTACGATTCAATGAAAGTGCTAGCGACAGAATCACATACATCTAAGAGAACATTCTTAGAAATGGCTTTCATTTCCCAAGAAAATAATTGTATAAATAAAAAAACAGATCTTATTTATTGTCTTTAGATATCAATCAAAATTGACAACAAAGTAATATCAAATAATATTTCTTTATATCATTACCGCCACTTGGGAACATTTGTTGGCACTAATGTAACAGTTGGCACCTCTGTAACAATTTCTAAGTGACACCCGTCAGGAGTCGTTGGCTTAAATATAATTGCGGGATTTATTTCTAACCTGTCACTTGTCACGCCACATAGAGTACACATTTATAATTATATAATTTTAAACAATGCTAATGTGGTTGTATTAACTGTGAACTTCGTTTTATTCCTTGATCTACGTTTTTTTCTTTTGGATCACTATGTTAGATGACTGTATTTAACATCACTGAAACCAACCTCAACAAAGTTGTAAGTAGCATAATGTTTCGCACTTGAATATGTATTACTATTGGTTTTTTCATCTATTGTAGTCGTTCTGTCAAGTATTTCTAAACATTGTGAAATGTCAAACAGGAAAATAAATGAATTTAATTGAATTGGAGCATTCTTGTTGTCAGCATCATTCTGCAATACAATGCTTATACTTTGTGTATTGAATATTTTTTTTTGAAAACGAACTTCTAGCCATTGTTGCTTTTCTTGCCCCATAATGTTATTCGATTCAATGTGACGTCTTCTAGTTGAAAACCCCCTTTTCTTTCACGTGAAACAGTCTCTATCCAAGTAAATCGATTCGGAAATGTGCTGCTGTGTTGTTTTCATAAATTGGATGAACGTGCCTCCAGAGGCTCTACACCTCCATTTTTTCATTTAATTCAATCGTTTCCAGACTCTTTTCGAACTCTTTGGGTATTTGAACTCGTTTATAAGTTTAGATGTTTCAGACCCTTTTTCCGTTTGATCTTAGGTGTTTATATCCTGAACATTTGAATATGACTAGAGAGTGGAAAACAAACATGTACATGAGCATAGTGATTCGATATTGTTTTCTAGTATTCACTGTTTTTTGCACAATCTACAAAACTATTCGTTTTTGAATGGTAATTCAATTGAAAAATAATCAATTTTACGAAAGTAAAAACGGATTCCCCCACAAATAGTTTATGAACTGGAAATTATTATTTCGACTTTTGATATTTTGCAAATGAACGTGTTTTAATTCAGTTCAGTAGGCGATTGATTACAAGCAACTCATCAGTTCCAATTTCCTAGATTAAGTTTTGACCGAATTCAGGTACTCTTCCCAGGTTAACTTTAATTAATGATAATTTACTTATGTTAAGGTGATTATTTCCTAGATTTAGTTTACGATTGCTGTAATAACGTACCTAGCGTTATTACTTCTTAATTCATGACATATCGGCTTCAGCAGAATTGCAAAGACGGAGAAGCAGTACTTCAATACTAAAATTTTGTACTTAGTGTTGTACTTCCTCATTTAAAAATATTGTTACATTTACAACACTTTGCAATTCTCACTTGAAGCTACTATTAGTGATTAAAATGCATTGTTTTTGTAGTCTGTACCGTACTACACCATCCATACCATTCTGTATTCAGCACCCTACTGAATCATACCAAATCGTAATAATTCATTCACTTAATCCCATTTAATCACCTCCTACGTACGTAGTCAGTACCGTACCCCACCGAGCCTTATTATATGCAGCACCGTACCATATCAAATCGTGTTTATTCATTCACTCAATCCCATTCACTCATTCTTCTTTCATTCACTTTACACATGCATACACTAATTAGCCACAAATGGTACTTAGAATCCCTCACCAATTTATTACCATTTCTCTCTCCTGCTCCATCATCAGACCCTGATCACCATCTATCTTTAACCTATTCATTGAGACCATTCCAATGAGCTCAAACACGATACCTCAGGAGGAGTTGGGTAACCTGTGGATTCCAGGTGATGCTGCAGCATCAGGTGAAGGTTACCATGTTCTTACAATATCATTGAAGTAACAGGATACTAAACTTCGAATCGATCAGACCTGTGGAAGTTCCTCACATCCCTTCATCAAATAGAGAAGAGCTGATGATCTTCAATTGGCTGAACAGATTTTTTCAAATCATAGCTAAAAACACTCTCAATCAAGTTCCCTTTCAAAAAAAACTGTACATCCTTTTGGGTGCTACGATGCCACAAACAGACACACAGATACACACGTAAACTTATAACATCCCTCTGTTTGCCTCGGGGCTTAATAAAATACAATTTCGGTGATAGGAAATCAACTACAGTGGTGGAAAGCTATGTCATACATTCCATACATCAAAAAGGAAGAGATTGACAATATTATCGTACGATGAAAATACATAAACAGGATTGACACATTGGCATTGAAGGAAAATATATTAATTAGATTTACATGTTACGGATTTGAATAAAACAAACTAGTAACATATAACAACTGTAAATTCAACAATTTGTGATAAAGAAAATATATTTTTATTCTTGAATCGAAAGTTTAATTTTAATGAATAGGCGATCAAATTGAAAAAAAAAATCTCAAAACCGCTATAAGAATGAAAAACAATTACTGAATTTGTAGCACAAAAACTCTTTAACATAGGAATTCGAGGTAATATAAACCATTTACTTGTGTCTTTTTTAACCGACGAAACGAAAAAGGAGGAGGTTCTCTAGTCGACGCGTATATTTAATTTTTTTTAATTTATTTTTTTATGTATGATCACGCATAACTTTTTACTGAGACGTCCGATTCCGATAATTCTTTTTTCAGTGGATAGGCTGTACTTCGAGGTAGGTCCCATTTCCCATTTGAATTCAAAAGATGAAATCCAGCCCTAAGGGTAGCAAAATGAAGGATATTGATCACTCACCCTCTGAATTCTGGTCCGTTAACCGATTCTATCAGCTATAACTTTGTACTGGGATCTTCAATTTGGATGATTCTTCTTTTATCAGATAGGGTATACCTCATAGTTGATTATATTTGGATTTCGAATGGAATTATCCACCCTTACGGGTAGAACAATAGGGGATAATTTATTTTTTACCTGTGAACATTGGCACACATATGTAGTTGACAATGACAGATCGCTAGTGTCATTATCACAATAAATATATTCTATGAGAGGATGGAATGATATACAAAGTAATGAAATAAACTAACCAGAACAACAAAAATAATTTATATTACAACAAATAGTGAAAGTAGATAATCATATTATTTAACTTTTTTTTTTCTTATGTCACCGCCCAACTCGATGCCATCATTTTACGCCTTACCTAATTCATTTGCTTGTTTGTTTGGCGCCGACTCAAAATTAGTTACTTACATTAGTTTAGGAGCTTAGTTATTGAGACTAAGAAGGTTTTTTTCATTTTCTACTTTTGAAGTTCCGTATTTCGTCGGTTTAATTTTTTGTTTAAAAAGTTTTTATTGACAAATAGATCTTTCCAGGTGGAGCAGAAAAACGTTATGACAGATACATTTCTTGTAACAACGGGTACCCCTCAAGGCAGCGTTCTTGAACCACATTTTTTTAAATTATATGTGAACGATTTTCCTGGTAACACAAGTTCTGGAAAAATATTCTTTCACGTAGATGACACGTCTATAATTTTTTCTAGTAAAACATCTGACGATATATTAGTGAATACAGTTCTAATTGAATTTAATGACTGGTGTAACAAGAACAGACTCATTGGGAACCTAAAACAAAACCTTATGCATGCAATCTCGAAGTGTACATAACCTCAATCTCAGTTTCCAGAACAAATCTTTAGAATTAGCCAGTTCGCCAAAATTCTTGGAAACAATGATTGACTCACTCCTCACATGGCAAGAACATATCGATATTACATGTAAGAAATTGAATCAATCATACTACTTGTTGAAATATCTCAAGTGTAAGTTAGATACAAAATCACTGATATCAGTTTATTATGCTAAATTTCACTTGATTATACAGGGCTCTTCACGATGAGGGTTAATTAGACGTTTCTGGCAAACCGGACGACGGATCAACCTGAAAATTTCACAGTATCCATAAATTAATATGATCTACACGCCTAAAATTTCAGACGATGCGGCGTTGCCGCTTCTACTATAAAGTAGCAGCTACTTTGATTTTTCAAATAGAACACCCTGTATATAATATCATATTATGATTTTTTATCACTTTGTCAACAACGTCATGTACTATTTCCCTATACCTATACGTTACCGTTTAGAAGATATAAACGAATTTTTTACCAAACGTACTTTTATAAACGCTGATGATCTTGAACTCTCTGGTACTAAGATGATCAAATTCGAAATGGAGTGAAGTGATACCATGTGGATCTTCACTTCGAGTCATATTTTTATTTACCTCATACAGGGTCTTTAAAAAATGCAGATACTTTGTTCACATGAAAAAATGAGTGGAAGTCAATTTTGTCAAATGGAACACCCTGTATATTTCCACATTTTTGAGCTCTACATCCAATTTTAGATTGACTTTATTCGGATAATCCTAGTTCGATTTCGAACCGTTTTCGAGATAAACTGTTTCAAACAGAAAATGACGTGGTTTCCTTGTATTCATCACTTATTTTTGAAATTTAACATATATTTTATACAACGTAATATTTCTTGTCGATTCAGTTTTTCAACAGTCTCAAATCAGTCAATTCGAAATTGATATGTACCTTAGAAAAAGTTACAATTTGTATGCATTGAGGTATTGACCGTACCATACAACATTGCAAATTAATATTTTTTAATAGTGTGCTTTGGAAAAATGAATGATCCAATTTTGAAACGTCAAACTTTCGTTGGTAGTTTTGACTGATTGTGATACCAATTATAATAGAAAAATGTCAAGATTAGGTTACAGTAATGAAGATTTCTTGAATTTATTAATAATTAATGGTGAGGGCAATAGAATTGCAAGTACAACATGCCAAGTATTTCATGAAAGATATCCACAACTTCCGAAGCCGAATAATAATGTGGTAAATCGACTACTAAAAAACTGTAGGTTGAATGGAACCTTTCGCCCAAAAATCATTCGTAGAAAGCCTGAAGTGGATGATGATGACAATGGCATAACAGTTTTGGGATTTTTTCATGCAATTCCAAATGCTTCTCTGCACGAGACTGAAAAGGAGATAGGTATACCCTACCTGACAATTTATCGCATTCTTAATAAGCACAAATGGCATTCCTATAAATTCTACTGTGTCGAACATCTGAAAGAGAGTGATTTGCCGCGTAGAGTGGTATGCTTTGAATGGTTACTTGTCAAGACTCAAGAGGATGAACATTTCCTTGACAATATCATATGGACAGATGAGGCCAAGTTTACAAACAATGGAGTTTTCAATAGACACAACAGTTATTATGGGGCGCCATTGAATCCCCATGTCGCCAAAGGGGTTTTCAAGAAAGATGGCAATTCAATGTATTTTGTGCCATGAAGAATGGGTCAATTTTTTATATCGAGTTTTATGATGATAATTTGAATGCAAATCGGCCTCCTAGAACACCAGATGGCAATTCATTAGATTATTTTGTGTGAGGTTTCATCAAAAATATGGTTTACTCCAACCCAGTAACAACAATGGAAGATATGAAATCGAGAGTTAGAACTGCTTTCAATAGTTTAACTCCAGACTCAATCAAAATCGCTACACATGAAAATCTTTTGAAGAGATTATATGTTTGTTTAAGTAGAGGTGGTGATGTGTTCGAACGTATTCTGAAATACACTGACAATTGAATTAGCTTACTAATTCATGAAATTATTTTCAGTTCGTGTGTCAGCGTTAATAAAACTATTGTTTCATTTGATGGTTGAGGAGTATTTTAATAATTATTTATTCATTGTATTATCTGTGAGTGATGAAGAAACATCGAACGGAATCTGTTAAATTTCAAAAACAAGTGATGAATACAAGGAAACCATGTCAGTTTCTGTTTGAAACAGTTTATCTCGAAAACGGTTCGAAATCGAAATAGGGTTATCTGAACAAAATCAATCTGAAATTGAATGTAGAACTCAAAAATGTGGAAATATACAGGGTGTTCCATTTGAAAAAATTGACTTCCACTAATTTTTTCATGTGAACAAAGTACTTATCTGCATTTTTTGAAGACCCTGTGTTCACTCCATTTCGAATTTGATCATCTTAGTACCAGAGAGTTCAAGATTATCAGCGTTTAAAAAAGTACATGCTTGATAAAAAAAAATCGAAATTGATTTATATCTTCTGATCGGTAACAGATAGGTATAGAGAAATAATACATGAAGTTGTTGACAAAGTGATAAGAAATCATAATATGATATTATATACAGAGTGTTCCATTTGAAAAATCAAAGTAGCCGCAACTTCGTCTGAAAGGCGTGTAGATCATATTAATTTATGCATACTGTGAAATTTTCAGGTTGATCCGTTGTCTGGTTTGCCAGAAACGTCTAATTAACGCTCATCATGAAAAGCCCTGTATATCATAATATTGCTGTCTGGGGACTAGCTACTGGACCAGACAGGATTTTCATAAAGCAAAAACCATTACAGAGATTGATATTCAATTTGGATTATAGAACTTCCTGTAGAGAGACATTCCAACAAAACAAAATATTGACAGTTACAAGATTGCTGATTCTGGAAGCATTAATATGATACATGAAAATGAAGGTATTGTAACGAACCTAGGCCGGACCTGTCGCCTCACACGTTGTCATCGACAGCGATGAGATCATCCCCGGAGATATTCGAGAACCAGCCAGTCGCTCTTCCGCGAAAAACAACGGTCAATATTGGAAACAATTGGAACATGCCGTCGCCAACTGAAAGAATTCGAAACATCGAGAATGCTGTATCGGAGATAAATAGGCAACCCTCAAGGGGAATAGGACGGTCTGAACGAGCCGATACGATCGAGCTATACAGTGGAGTAGTAATATAAATTAAGTTGTAGATTAAGTGTGAAATAAATTAGTAGAACCAAGTTAAGTTTATTTACGTTACAATTGGTGTCGGAAGTGAGATTTTGAAAATAAACAAGTGATCGTGGAGTGGATAGTCAGAAAAATAAATTGATAGACCTTTTTGTACGCCCAAAATAGACAGTGGCCCGGTTTTCGCGAAGTGGACAATTGTGCGTGGGAATATAAGCTGATACACTGTTCGCGTGAAACAGAAAATAGACAGTGGCCCGGTTTTCGCGAAGTGGACAATTGTGCGTGGGAATATAAACTGATACACTCTTCGCGTGAAACAGACAATAGACTGGTGGCCCGTGGAAAAGAATTCGCGAAGTGAATTTTAACAAACTGATAAACTTTTTCGTGTGAAACAGACTGATACCTCGTCAAAGACAAAATGTGTTCAAGAAAAGTGCGTCTTGCGGACTTGAAGGTAGCGGAATTGAAACAGGAATTGGAGGAAAGGGAACTGGAAACAACGGGTAAAAAGCAAGTACTCCAGGAAAGACTTGCAGAAGGACTTATACAAGAAGGTGAGGACCCCGAAACATTTTTATTCGAAGTTCCCGGAGGTGATTTAAGTTTGGTAATGAATAAACTGGAAGAAAATTCAAGAAGCCTGGAAGAAAATGCTAAAAATCTGGAAGAGAAGCTTCAAGAAAATTCTAGAAATCTGGAAGAAGCTTAAGAAAATTCTAAAATCTGGAAGAGAAGCTTCTAGAAAATTCTAGAAATCTGGAAGAGAAGCTTCAAGAAATCTGGAAGAGAAGCTTCGAGAAAATTCAAGAAGCCTGGAAGAGAATTTCTAGAAATCTGGAAGAGAAGCTTCGAGAAAATTCAAGAAGCCTGGAAGAAACAGAATAAAAGCCTGGAAGAAAACAAGAAGCCTAAAAAAAAATTGTGTGGTGTGGCTAATTTTCTAGAAGGAAGAATGGGAACCGTTGAGACAGAGATAGATAAAATTAGGGAGCAAATGAACACGGAGGTAGATAAAATCAAAGATGGGGTCGAGGCAGAAATGGACAAAATAAAGGAAACGATCAGTAAGCTGGAAAAACGAATTGATAGTGCGCCCTCCACAGAGATGGTTAACAAAAATGCAATGCTGGACTTGAGTTTGAACTTGGATAAAGTTCAAGAGGGTATACAAGATGTCAAGGTCATTTCTGAAATAGGGAAGCTTTCCATGAAGCCGCCTCAATTCGACGGAAAAACTCCATGGGAAAATTACCGCCGACAGTTTGAAGCAGCGGCCAAAGCAAATGGATGGAATGCAGGGGAAAGAGCTGTAGCACTAACACTTGCATTACGTGGAGAAGCGACGAATATTCTACAAACTCTTACCGCCCAAGAACAGGAGGACTATGATCAGCTGATTAAACATCTAGAATTACGATATGGGCAAGCGCATTTGGAACACGTATACCACTCCCAACTGAAAAATCGCTGCCAGAAATCGGGCGAATCCTTACAAGAATTCGAAGCTGACATTGCACGGTTGGTTCGTCTCGCATATCCAGCCACACCGGAAAATGTAATGGAGCGATTAGCGGTTCAGGCATTCTTGGATGGACTCCGTGACCAAGAAACCAGACAAGCGTTGATATTAGCTCGTCCAACACATCTCGTAGACGCACTGGCACGAGCTTTGGAATTCGAAGCAGCAAAACAATGCTGCAAAACCCAAAGTAAAGTTCAAACGATTGAGGAAGACTCACCGGAGCCTGCTAACTTGGAAGCTGCCATAAGAAAAGTGATGAAGGAAGTGTTGCCTGAGAAAAGACAGATAAGATGCCGGAATTGTGGCAAAATTGGACATGTGCGTAGCAAATGTCCAACATTCATCGACTCCGATGCAGGAAAACTAAAAAAGGTCGACGAGAAGGGGCAATCGTCGGCATGTGTCCGGCAAGCCTCGGTTAACAACGCATATGTCGCTATCCTTCAACGACAGAACAAAGGTGTCTTCGTAGACGGTCTCATCAATAACGAGCCTTGCACCATGCTGCTAGATACAGGTGCGACTAGGACAATTCTCGGGCCTTCCTTTGCCAGAACACCGGAACGGATTGAACCGACAACTTGGAAGCTACGCACAGCAACAGGGGAGCCAGCTACTGTATATGGCGAGCTACCGATTGAAATAATTTTGGGCAGCACTAAAGTGAAACATCAGGCACTTGTAGCGGACATCGAAGACGATGCAATCATCGGAATGGACATCATGAATTCCAGAGGGTTTGAATTGGATTTCAAAGACGGCGTCCTACGTGTCAACGGAGAAGAGCTGGTGCTTCATGGGAGAAGTGAGGGGTTGATCCGTGTGTTGTTGGCTGAAGATGTAAGCGTACCTGAGAGGGCTGAAACCATTCTGGAGGCTCGCCTGGACGGGAGTACGAGCAGTGGAAACGTGGTGATGTTCGAGCCCAAACTTCATGATGAGAAAATTGGACGAGGGATTGCACTAGGGAAGACCTTGTTGCGTGCTGACAGATTTGTGCCCGTAAGGGTCATGAATGTCAATTATTTTCCAGTGACTTTGAAGAAAGGAACAATATTGGGGCACTGCTCGCCAGTTTCCTCAGTGATCCGGAGTGTACGAGGTACGATTAGCCAACCCAACAACTTGCCCACAGAACTAGAAAAATTAGTTGCCATCTCTTCCAAAGATATAAAACCAGCTCAACAGCCCAAACTAAGAGATTTAGTTAAGAAGTACCAAGACATCTTCGATACCGGACAAGGAAAAGGAGGTCGAACTAATGTGGTCCAGCACAAGATTGATACTGGGGGTGCCCGACCGATCCGGCAATCAGCAAGAAGACTTCCTCTTGCCAAGAAGGAAGAGGCTGACAAAATAGTCAGCGATATGGGAAAAGAAGGAGTTATCGAACCATCTGACAGTCCCTGGTCCCTCCAGTCGTACTGGTGAAGAAAAAGGATGGATCGACACGCTTTTGTGTAGACTATCGCCAACTTAATAATGTCACGAAGAAGGACAGTTACCCTCTCCGAGAATAGATGACACCCTAGACACGTTGGCTGGTTCCACGATTTTCTCGACCCTTGATCTGAAGAGTGGATACTGGCAAGTAGAACTGGCTCAGGAAGATCGAGAAAAAACTCGCTTTACCACCGGCTCAGGATTGTGGCAGTTCACCGTTAGGCCAGGGCTTACCGCGCCCGCCTTATCCCAGGGGTTGGGAAAAAGGGGGAAAATTGGGGTTTGAGGACCACGTGAAAAACTTGGAGGAAGTATTCCTGCGACTGAGGAACTCCGGATTGAAACTGAGCCCTAAGAAATGCCATCTGTTCCAGAGTAGCAGTGGACGACCAGAAGATCAAAGCTGTTAAGGATTGGCCCATCCCAAAAGACATTCACCAACTTCGAAGTTTCCTTGGTTTATGCACATACTATCGCCGATATGTGCTGGGATTCGCCAACATCGCTAAACCACTGACCAAGCTCACGGAAGGCCAAACAAAGTTCCAGTGGTCCGAAGAATGTCAAGACTCATTCAGGAAGCTGAAAGGAGCTTTGATCAACGCACCTATACTGAGCTATCCCCTACCCAAAGGGAAATTCATTTTGGATACGGACGCCAGCAACGTGGGACTTGGAGCTGTCCTATCTCAGATCCAGGAGGGACAGGAGAAGGTCATTGGTTATTTCAGCAAGACGCTTAGCAAACCAGAGCGCAATTACTGTGTCACCAGGCGAGAGCTGTTAGCTGTTGTAAAGGGAGTGGAACACTTCTACAAGTACGTGTATGGAAGAAGATTTCTGTTGAGAACTGACCATGCAGCTCTCAAATGGCTCTTACAGTTCAAAAATCCTGAGGGTCAAGTAGCACGTTGGATCGAGAGACTCCAAGAATTCAATTTCGAGATCGAACATCGAGCCGGAACTAGCCATAAGAATGCAGATGCCTTGTCGCGAAGACCATGTCCAGATGATTGCTCACATTGCCGATGAGCAGAAGAGAAAGAAGAACACTTTGTAGAACCGCGGCAATGGATGACAACTGGAATGACAGCAAGATCCAGAAAGACCAAGAGAGACCCCGACCTTGGCTTAGTCGTCAGCTGGAAGAAGGACAATCGAAGACCATCATGGCAGGAAGTCGCAGGTTACTCGCCGGCTGTTAAGTCCTATTGGGCACAATGGAACTCTCTTATTCTGGACAATGGGATCCTGAAACGTGTGCTGGAGGCCGATATTGGTGGGGAAGACAGACGCCAAATAATTGTTCCCAGGAACAGAAGAGAGGAAGTGCTGCGGGAAATCCATGATGGAGTCGCCGGAGGACATCTGGGAGTGACGAAGACCCTGCAGAAAGTGAGGCAACGGTTTTACTGGGCCAATTGTCAAGCTGACGTCCAGGACTGGTGCAGGAAGTGCGCTGTATGCGCTGCTAGCAATGGACCTCGAATACGACCCAAGGCCCCGATGCGTCAGTACAACGTAGGCAGCCCGTTCGAGAGAATCGCCATTGACATCGCCGGCCCGTTTCCCGTATCCGACCACGGGAATAAATACATCCTTGTGGCAATGGACTACTTCAGTAAGTGGGCGGAAGCCTATGCCCTGCCCAACCAGGAAGCCATCACCGTCGCCGACGTCTTGGTGAAAGAGTGGATATGTCGATTCGGTATTCCAATGGAGCTGCACTCGGATCAAGGCAGAAATTTCGAATCCAACCTTTTCCAAGAAATATGTCTACTGCTGAACATCCGCAAGACAAGAACCACGGCCCTACATCCGCAGTCCGATGGAATGGTGGAACGGATGAACAGGACGATCAACCGCCACTTGTCCAAGGTTGTCTCTGACCAACAAAGAGACTGGGACCAGTATCTTCATTTGTTCCTGATGGCCTATCGATCCGCAGTACACGAGTCAACCGGTCAAACTCCTGCTAGTATTATAATGGGCCGAGAACTGCGACTGCCTTGTGACCTGAAGTTTGGGATACCGCCAGGACAATACACTGCGGGAGAGGACTACGTCAGCAAACTTCGGCAGAGAATGGACGACATCCACGAACGAGTCCGGTTGAACATCCAGAGTGCCAGCGATAAAATGAAGAAGACCTATGACATCAAGGCCGACGCTGGAGGATTTAAGGTTGATGACCTGGTTTGGCTGTACAACCCCAAACGTCGTCGTGGACTATCACCAAAGTTGCGGAACTCGTGGGAAGGCCCGTATAAAATCGTGAAAAGGATAAACGACCTTGTGTACCGAATCCATAAGCCACCCCGAGGGAAACCAAGGGTCGTCCATTTCAACAGGTTGGCCCCTTACGCTGGAAACCATGACCAAGTTCGCACCTCAGCCACCGGAGGATGATATGACGTTCGAGAAGTTTATGTCCTTGTATTCAAACGGGCAGAAAGTTCTACATGGGGTTACTAGAGAGGAGTCACGAGACCTTTCGAGGTGCCTGCTGACTACGCACTAGCGCACTGTGTGGCAGAAGATCTTCGAATGTCCAGGGGCATCGCCGTAGTGTTCTCCAAGAAATTTGGTCAACTCCAAACACTGCGAGAGCAGAATCAAGAAGTTGGTGGGGTGCTACAGATGAAGAAAGGCCAGAGAAACATCTACTACCTAGTTACCAAGAGGCATTCCCAAGATAAACCGTCCTATGAAGATGTCTGGAAGAGTCTCACCAAACTAAGAGATACTATGGTGGACCAGAATCTGGCGGATCTAGCAATTCCAAAACTATCCTGTGGTATTGATGGGTTGGACTGGAGAGTCATAAGAAGTATGCTGGAGGCGATATTCAGATCCAGCGGCGTCAGGATTTTGGTTTGCTGTAACCCTCTTCCACGACCGATCATGAAGACCGTGGAGTGTTACTTCCATCGAACTTCACGGTGCAGATAGGGGAGTCATGAGATTCGTCACCAAGGATGAAATTTCGGGCGAAAAAAATGTAACGAACCTAGGCCGGACCTGTCGCCTCACACGTTGCCATCGACAGCGATGAGATCATCCCCGGAGATATTCGAGAACCATCCAGTCGCTCTTCCGCGAAAAACAACGGTCAATATTGGAAACAATTGGAACATGCCGTCGCCAACTGAAAGAATTCGAAACATCGAGAATGCTGTATCGGAGATAAATAGGCAACCCTCAAGGGGAATAGGACGGTCTGAACGAGCCGATACGATCGAGCTATACAGTGGAGTAGTAATATAAATTAAGTTGTAGATTAAGTGTGAAATAAATTAGTAGAACCAAGTTAAGTTTATTTACGTTACAGTATCCTACAAATGAGAGCAGAAATGCATAATTATAATATAAGGAGTGAAAATATGATCACAACAGGAAACAAAATATGAAAAATCTCTTATATTTGTTGGTATTCGCATTTATAACTAACATCCAAATGATATGAAGACCTTGTCACCTCATACCTTAAACAAAATGAACTTTTTTTATCAGAAAAATGTTTTTACACGGTAGATGAATTTACACTTGAAGTGAGCAATGCGCGAAGTGTTTATTTTGAACCTTACATTTTAGTTTAGAAAAGATATCTCAAGATGATAATCTTTCATGTACCTATTCTCGTATAAAGTAAATATAAAGGGCCCTGTATTATGTATTTTCTGGTTATCTCATTACTTTGTATTTAAAATATTATATTTAATATTAATATATATATTTATATTTTTTTTTTTTTAAAAAAAAATTAGACGTTTCCCCCTGGCCGGAGGCATCTTCAGTAGGGTTTTTTTTTTTAATAATCAATTTTTAATTTTTTGTTCTGGTAATTAACAATGACATCTTGGCGATCATCATTGTGAAGATGACTCATTTTGTATTATTTATATTTGCTATTCCTCAGTGTGGTAAGTTCTAAAGGTTTTAAAGGTGTTATTCTAACCCAATGTCGAGAGCGACGTGGCATTGGCAGTGTATTCGACAGCTAGAGGAACCTCCAACCAAAAAAATAAATATACCAGGATTCAAGAAAACCCTCACTTCAAATATATATATATATATATATATATATATATATATATATATATATATATATATATATATATATATATATATATATATATATATATATATATATATATATATATATATATATATATATATATATATATATATATATATATATATTCGTTCGTTTTCACGGATTATTCATTCGGTTAGTACTGGCAAGCTATCAATTCGTTTGTTAGACGTTTATTGGCCACCAGCATTAGTGAGGCGAGTATCGATGGTTGCCTATCGGTAAGTTCTAGGAAACTGGTCGTAGGCCACATGTAACTGATCGAGACTATAGGTATTGTCATTAAATATATTCTGCCGTTTTCCTCGGTAGAGTGTTGCTATGTCCTTTTCAAATTCGTTTTTATATTTATATTGTTTTTGTAAATGACGATGTGTTGATTTAATTATTTTTATTATGAAATGTATTTTAATCACATTGTATCTGGACTTGGGGTATTTTATATTGTTTTTTATTTTGAATGACGATGTGTTGATTTAATATTTTTCACTTCCAATCACATTTTATCTAAATTTTTTATGTGTGTATAAACCTATGCAACTATGACTTGTCCGATCTACATAATATGTAGCAAAAAGGATTAATAAAATATATCTATCTATCTAATTCTATCAACCGAAATTTGTCAATATTTGTGATTGTGAAAGCAATTCTACGTTCCCAACTACAATTAGAACTGGAGGCCATGGAAAATTATCCCTTACCTCTATGCTATCTTCTCTTGAAGGATGTCTTTCTCAACTTTGCAAGAACTGCGGGAAACTCAACTCACATATTCAAACTCCAGCAAGAAATCTGTGAGCATGAAGAGGTGCTCAGGCACCTAATAAACAACGAGAAAATTCGTTCTAGCACCGTTCCACTCAGAACCTTTCTTAAATGTGGCGTGAAGAGGGTAGACGAGGAAAATACCTACAAAAAATCGCTCGCGAATGGTGTCTGGCTCCAAAAAAGTGTGCATCAGGCCATCAGTAAATGAATCCTATTTTTCAGCCAGCGTGAATCATATATGTCGTTATCATCCGTTTGGTTGATCATACAGAGTGGGCCATTGAAAACGAAACAGCGGCTCTGTAGGTCGGCAGAACCGAATGATATAAAAACGTTCGGACACGTCAACTACATTTTCGAGGGGGACATCGTTCGCGATGAAATTCACCCGAAATACATTCCATCCCTCGGAGCTGTGACCGCCACCCCTGAATTTTTATACCTCATACCTCATCTGAAAGGTATTTTACTTCTCAATATCAAACAACAAAAATAAATTAATTCCATCAATTCGTTTTCGAGATATAGGAACTTGAAGTTGGGAAATCACTTTTTATTCACTCAATCAATAAAAACAATATCTGATAAAGCAACTGTCGCAATAATTATCATTGTCAATGAACAAAATGTTCAAACTGTCTACCACCCATTTCCATACAATAGTACAAGTTCTGTTCAAAACAAGTCCTCACATTTCGTAGCATTTCCGGCGTTATTCGACGGCATTCTTCAATAATTCTCCTTCGTAAATCTTCCAGAGATTCTGGTTCGGTTGCAAATATTTTGTTTTTCAAGTGACCTCACAGGAAAAAGTCGAGTAGGGTTAAATCTGGAGATCTGGCTGGCCACTCTATAGAGCCTCTTCTTCCAATCCAACTTCCAGGAAACATTCTATCCATAAACGCCCTAACAGGCTGTGCATAATATGGAGGTGCCCTGTCTTGTTGAAATGTCAAGTGGTCTTCATGGTAACGATCGTCATTTTCAATGATGTTTACTAATTGTGGATAAACAAATTCATTTAATAATTCCAAATAAGTTTCTCCTGTCAGGTTACTGTCGAGAAATACTGGTCCGATCAAACGGTCCCCAAAAATACCGGCCCAGACATTGAGTTTTTGGGGAGTTTGAGTATAGACTTCGAGGAAAACATGTGGATTGGCATCTGATCAATAACGACAATTCTGACGATTCACAGTCGAATTCAAAAAGAATGTAGACTGATCAGAAAAGCAGATGTTGAAAAGGAAATTCTCATCAGCATCTATTCTCGTAGTCATAATTTCACGAATTTCCTGTCGCCTATCAAAATCATCTTCATTCAATTGGTGTACCAAATGTATTTTGTAGGGGTGGAATTTATGATGTTTCAGGATTCGGCGGATACTGGTTCTACTGATATTGATAACACTAGCCAATTTCCTTGTGCTCAATGTTGGGTCTGCATGAACTTGTCCTAAAAGTGCAACTTCAACAGCACTCATCATTCTTAAAAAAAATTGTTATTATTTCAACTCTTTCCGCGATCGTATACACCATTATTGCGGAAAGATATTCAGCAGCTTTAGTCAAATAATTCACTCTAATGTTGTTTAATCAAAGATCAGTTTGACACTGATAGACGTCCACAATTATTGCGAATTGGCGAAAAAAATGTAATACATGTTTTTGTTGTACTCGCATTTGAGTCGAATTCGAGAAATCGTCTTTTTATCGATTCTTAAGATCCTTAAATTTTTTTCGATCAAGTAAATGAGGATGGAATGAAAATTTCAAACGGAGTTGCATGTTATTTATTGGCAAATAGTTAGATCATTAAATTCCTTGACAATGATAATTATCTTTAAACAGTTGCATTGTTAGATGTTATTTTTATTGATTAAGTGAATAAAAAGTGATTTCCCAATTTCAAGTTCCTATATCTCGAAAACGAATCGATAGAATTAATTTATTTTTGTTGTATGATATTAAGAAGGAAAATACCTTTCAAATGAGGTATCACTTGCCATATGTTGCCATTTAAAAATTTAGGATGGAATGTGGAATGTGAATTTCATCGCGAACGATGTCCCCCTCGAAAATGTAGTTGACGTGTCCCAGCGTTTTTATATAATTCGGTTCTGCCGACATACAGAGCCGCTGTTTCGTTTTCAATGGCCCACTCTGTATATGTCCGCTTGCAAGTAAACTCACATCACAGCGTGGACCGAGGTGGTTGGTTAAAGTAGTTGGTTGCTGTGAAATAAGCGTCTGTGTTACTAATTGTTGCAATATTTTTCCTTATTCTCATGGAAGTAATGTTCATGTACTGAAAATTGTAAAACTGTTTGAATTCAAGTATTTTCTTCATGGAAGTTGCGATTTTTTTCTGAGGAGACAACGTGGAGCGTGATCAACTGATTCGAAATATTCCCTATAAATTTTGTATCTTCTGTGAAATTTGCTTAATAAAATATTATGAAATATCCCATTCCTTATTTCAATACCAAGTTTGTAGCATGTCAAATTTCTTTATATTAGTTTTTTTCTTTTTTCATTTTAATTCGGAAATTGCCATAATTCCGCCGGACTACTTCAAATGCTGCAAAATTAAGGACATTCCAATTACTGCTGCATGCAATGCTTAAACATATTTCACCCCAAATGCCTGGAGAAAGAGAAGGACCATGTGGTAGTGAGTGGCCATACAATTCTATGTTCGACTAAATGTGCTCAAGCAGAAGAGAGTGGACATGGAGATCAAACAAAAGAACTGAAACATGAAATTGAACAACTAAGAAATGAGTTGAACGAGAAAGAGCCTCACATAAATACACAGAAAAGAAGAACACCGAAATTCGAATCTGATGTTATAGAAGCGGAACCGAGCTTTTGAATCCAAATAAAATAACAATTGCTTGTTATGGCCGACACTAGTAAAAATCTCAAGGAACAAACAACAAAAAACGAGAAATTACAAGAAGAAATTCAGTAACTGAAGAAATCACTACAAACAGCTGAAGAGGAGAAAGCTGACCTGGAAAACATAAGCCGAAACATGATAACATCGATTGACACACTCTCTGAAGAGAAAGAATTATACCATGACGAATTGAAGAAGATTAGAAATGAAATTATAGAGATACGCCATCTCAAGCAAAACACCGAATATGAAAATCTAAGGCACAATAAAGAGCCCACCTTGGATGGGAAAATTGACTGTGGTTCACAACCTGACGCCCAAACGAAGTAAATGGATTGACTGCATGTAGCAAAAGGGGCATCCAACAGGGCCAACCAAACCACAAAATAAAACGTATGAAAATAATAGAAATAAAATACTCATCCTCTGTGACCAAAACAACCTGAACCTACCAAAAATTTTGAACAGCAAACTAACTATGAAATTCAAATTATATGTAAACCGTTTGCTCTTCTTGAGAATCGAAAATATGGTTCCCCTCTCCAAACAATATACAAGAAATGATTTTATAATAATATTAGCAGGATCCAATGACTTTAAGAATAATCAGTATCATCCATTCAAAACGATAAACAATATTATAAAACATCGAAAAGTCGCACCAGATATCTAAGAAGGTCGTAAATCACCAATTACTGGAGTTATCAGCAGGCGGTGGATTCTACGTAGTGTTGTACCTGCCCTAGCCATTAAATTTTGTTTTATAGGTAGGTATAATGATATTGGGTTAAGATAATTATTAAGAAAAATCGCTTCAATATAATTGAGAATTGTTTATTTATATATAATATATGATAATAATATTTATATATATATATATATATATATATAATTATATTATATAATAATATATGATATACCTAATTAATGTAAAATGTCAAACTTTATACTTTATAAAAAGTTCAGTTTCTCCATAAAAGTTATTTATAAACAAAATTACTCACGAAGATCAGTTTCACTTTCACTGTCGTCATCCAAATTGATAATAAACGTTTCTTTGGGAATTTTCTCCTATATCCATATCTGACTTTTCCACCTTTTTAATATGGGACACACACTTGGCCCAGCTGCTATCAGGAATGTTTGCAGTTTATGTTTGAATAAGAGCTACCACAGTTGAACTTAAGGTTGGAGAAGTATTATTTCTTCGAACTGCTGACTTAAGCTGATGCCATATATGTTAAATTAGGTTAAACATACAGATATAAGGAGGAAGTCTGAGTACCGTATGTCCCAAGCTTTCAGCCAATGAATCACAAAAATATTTCTTTTTTATCGAATAACTGCGTAAAACTTCTAGTAACTGTTTTTTGTGTACTTTTCCTCATAGTACATATAACATATATTCTTGTATAGTGGCTTTAGTGTCATTTGAACATGGTGCTTCATCTAGTCTTCGACTGTGGTAGCATTAGGACGATGATACTGTTGGGTGGAATATTTGGTATGAGTTTATTTTGGAACCAGTCTTCAAATAATTCGGCTGTAGTATCATCATGATAATTGAGTCCTTAATATTCTTTGCCGATAAAGACAACGCATTTAGTATAAAACCATTTTCGGTTCCTGCGTGAATTATCGTAATGCGTTTTCCTTTATTAGACGGGGCATTAGTTTGGCACAAGTCAGATGTGTCTAACCAAGTTTCATCCAAATACACTACTGTTCTACCATATTCTCTAAATTCGTTTATTGCCAATAAATATTCAAATCTCCATTTCTTAAGGCGCACAGATTCCATTAAGATTTTTCTGCTACTAGTGAGTTTTTTAAATTTAAATCAGTTTTGTAAAAGAGACTTCCTCAAAGTCTCTTTGCAACACTGGATATCAGTTTCATTATTTTTAAGCCGTTGCAATTAAGATATCTAATGTAAGCACAATTTGCTCTTTATACAAGGCATATATTGTTCTTCGAATTATATCTCTATTACAGCCATCTAGTTTCCTTAAACCGCCAGAGTCTTTTCGTTTCTTTCTTTTCAAAATAGGGTTACTTACTATTTTAAACACTGTGGAATACGGTGTTTTTGTTAAAGAAGCACTTTCTTGCACAGCTTGATCCTTGGACATTCCACGTTCCAGAAGGGAAGTATAAACATTTAATATAATTTGTTTCCCATGAGGGTGTAAAATTTGTCGACTAGTGGTACTACAACCACCAGTTGAAGTACTAGCTTCGGGATGAGCCCATGGACGCCACATTTATCACGACACATAAATCGAATAGACACTTTAAAATAGACACAACTGACACAACGGAATATTAGGTAGGTAATGACTAAATGTTGTTTAACTTTCCCCCTTTTATTTCTGAAATTGGAAAGCGGTCAGTTCTCAAAACAGCCTTGTTTTCCAAATCTGGTAGGTAATTCATTTTGTAACCGTAAATAGTCCATTATCGCTATAATCTCGTTAATAGCCCATTAGTACTGAAAGTCTGGTGGCCAGGTAAGTAAATTTTATTATTTACACACATTTAAACATATCCTTACCAAGGGTTCTGAGTCAACCTTACGAGATTGTTTATTATCGAATGAATTTAAATACAAAACTGTCAACAAAAGCCAAAAATAGTGGAGAGCCCACTATTATTAAAATGCCAAACTATTTCTTGAGATATTTTAATCCGGACCTGGGAATCTATTAAGGGACACACACTTTCATTGTTTATCTATATTTCGAACAATGGTAATAATGAGGGTCGTCGGCTAATATTGATTTACGACCTTCTTAGATTTCTGGTTCGACCATACCCATACAAATATTATATTGACGTCAGTACCATATTTTAATGATAGATACACCACTGACAAGTTCATTAATAAATTTAACATAAAACTGTACAAATATTCAGTTGTGGGGGTTTTCGGGGGCGAAGATTGTGAATTTTTTGTCAAAATTAAAGAATTCAAGATGGCGGACAAGTTTTGTAATTATGGTCCGATTCGATTCAAAATTGGTATATGGAGGTTTTCAGGGTCGAAGATTATGAATTTTTCTCCAAAATCCATAAAATCAAAATGACGGCTCCAAGATGGCCGATGATCTTTGTGTTTATGGTCCGATTCTATTCAAAATTGGTATGTCGGGGTTTTTGGGGTCGGAATTATGAATTATAGATTTTTAAAATTATAATTGAAGATGCAACTGCAAGATGGCGGATGAGTTAATCTTCAGATGGTCTCCTCATTGAAGGACTAGATACCTCAGAACTTACACGGAAAAAAGGCCTCATAATAACGATGATTAAACAAAAATGCGTAGATTAAGACGTACTTAAGAACTAAAAAACACAAAATAAAATAATTAATAAAAATACTTTTTAAAGACAAACTTTTATTCAAATGCACTTTAAAGTAAAACATTATTGCTTTGGATGTGTGACGTAGGTTATTCCGTAAGTTATAGATTCAAAAGCTTGTCGCTTTTGTATTCAAACTGAAAACTTCTGGCGGCGAGCTTTTGAATCTATAACTCACGAAATAACCTACGTCACACATCCAAAGCAATTATTTTTTACTTTCTAGTGTATTTAAATAGAAGCTTGTCTATAAAAAGTTTTTTTATTTATTATTTGAAGCAGTAACAATATCGGTTTTGGAAAAAAAAAAGTTTTTTTCCATCAGAAACCAAGTATACACTTTTGAAATAGTTTGCGAATTCATTGACAATATCACTAGGCGTGTCGAGTACTGCATCGCTAAATTTCATTTCACCTGGAATACGCGAATGTTTTTTTTGCTATGTATGAATGACCAGAAATTCGAACTGTTTAATAAAATATTATTTTTAGCCGTATTTGTGAATTTATTATATGTTGAACAGTTTTTCATATTTTTGAATAATTATTTATTTATTGATACACTATTCTACAGGTTACACCCAACTATAGAACAGAAATATAAGTTACAAATACAGGACAATACAAAATAACAAATTAACGAAGTAATAATACATACCGATATTAACTAAAGTAATAGGATTTAATCGCAGAGATTGAACAGTCAAAAATAGCAATCTGACAACTTGCAGAATTACAATTGACACACATGTTATGCAGCGGTGAGTATTTCAAGATATCTGTTCGTGGTGTTGGTAAATAAAACGTGTTGTCTACTCTAGACGATGGTCTAGGTACATTGAAATTGAGTTTTTACAGAATATGTGGATCAATAATCAGGTTGTTGATAAGTTTGAGCAGGAAAATTGTGGAGTGACAATCACGACGGCAGCTTAGGCTGTTCATAGAGTGTCTAGCCAACAATGCATCAAGGGGAAGGCAATTGGTGGATATATGTTGTCCGTTTTATAGAAGAGAAGTTTGAGGAAGCGACGCTGAACTCAACCTTCTCTATACAGTGCTAGTCAAAAGTCCTCTCCCCCCCTCGTATCTTTTGAACGGGTATACTCATAATAATGAAATTTGGAGGGTGGAAATAAACGGATGTAGGCTTCTCAACTGGTCATAACAGGTGACGCAATATTCATAAATGACGTCACAAGGCCACTGTGACCAATAATTTTAAATGGGACCCTATGGCAAGTGACAGCTCGTTTGAAAGGTATTGAAAATACCTATTCAGTCATACCAATTTTGTTTGGGTTTCGACTGATTTTGATTGATAAATTGAAGAAATACGAAAATTATAGTTTCGCATTTAATTAATAAAGATTTAAGAACCAGTTCTTATAATAAGTGTTCAAATGTGCTCCATCTACTTCCTGGCAGTAATGCATCCTATTGCTAAACTTTTTGTCGTACTCGTCCCAGTGTGTCAGCGGAAATTGCCCTACATTCTTCAACAATTCGTTGTTTCAGAATGGCAATACTGTCAGGTGCTGTAGCGTAAACCTTAGATTTCAAGTACCCCCATAGAAAAAAATCTAATCGTGTAAGGTCCGGTGACCGAGCTGGCCATTCGATCGAACCTCGTCGTCCAATCCATCTACCACGATATTCTTCATCTAGGTAACGTCTTACTGCACCGTAATAGTGTGCAGGAGCACCATCTTGTTGAAACGTTATTTCCAAGTTGTCGAATTCATCTGGATTATCTTCTAGAATTTCAAGAATTAACGCCTCAATATCATTTTGTAACATCTCCAGATACAATTCACCGGTTAAGTTAGCATTGAGAAAAAGAGGACCAACTATGTGGTTTCCCAAAATACCTGCCCAAACATTTACTTTTTCTGGAAATTGAGTATGTTTTTCACGAAAGATGTGAGGATTTGTGTCACTCCAATACCTCACATTTTGAGTGTTAACATTTCCATTGAGAAAGAAAGTACTTTCGTCACTAAAACAAATTGTCTGTATGTAGCCTGGTTGTTGGTTCATTTTATTGGACATAGTTTCACAGAATTCTAGTCTTCGGTCGGGGTTATCATCTGAAAGTTGGTGCACCATTTTTAATTTGTATGGATGAAATTTGTTTTTAGCCAACACCCTATGTACTGTCCTTTGACTGACTTCACAGATAGACGCAACTTGGGATGTGGAAGAAGTAGGGTTTACTACCATTTCTCCAATTATGTCAATTTTTTTGTTATCACTAATTGTTGGTCGACCAGATCGTTTGGCATCTTGAACACTACCTGATGCTTCAAACTTCCGAAGAAGCTCCCTCAAATAAACCCTCGATATAGGGCGATCGGGGTACCTCTCATTAAACAGTCGTTCCGCTGCATGGAAATTGTTTCTACATTCACCAATTATTAAGATAGCTGCTACTTTGTCGGCTACAGTACGTACCATTTTGCCTATGTAAACACTTAAAGGTCTCGTTAAACAATAGCTTAGGTAAATTTTCAAGGTATAAACACTTTTGACAAGTAGAGAATTCAAAAACGTCAACCTTTTTGACAATTAACCAGAGGCGTACTTTAAAATCTTTATTAATTAAATGCGAAACTATAATTTTCGTATTTCCTTCAATTTATCAATCAAAATCAGCCGAAACCCAAACAAAATTGGTATGACTGAATAGGTATTTTCAATACCTTCCAAACGAGCTGTCACTTGCCATAGGGTCCCATTTAAAATTATTGGTCACAGTGGCCTTGTGACGTCATTTATGACTATTGCGTCACCTGTTATGACCAGTTGAGAAGCCTACATCCGTTTATTTCCACCCTCCAAATTTCATTATTATAAGTATACCCGTCCAAAAGATACGAGGGGGGGGGAGAGGACTTTTGACTAGCACTGTATATAACTGATGATGTGGATTCCAGATTATAGATGCGTATTCTAATTTTGATCTGACGAAGGCATAGTATAAGGTATTCGATGTATATGGGTCGGATAAATCTTTAGAGATACGCGCAATGAATCCATACATTCTGTTTGAAGCAGACAGAGTGACTTCAATATGAGGGGCTACTGATAATTTCGTGTCGAAAATAACACCAAGATCGGTGTATGTGACATGCCGTTGGAGGGGAATGTCGTTGATTGAATATTGATATAAAAGTGGCTGATTTCTCAAAGTGAATGTCATCAAATTACACTTACTTGCATTAAGAGGAAGCTTATTACGGAAGCACCATTTCTCAATGCATATTGAAGACAGTCTTCTATCCCATTAATCATAGGTTATCCGCGTATATTAAGTAGCTTGGGTAAATGACCTCAACTATTTCATTTATGAAAGCGTTGAAGAGGAGTGGACCAAGGTTGCTTCCTTGAGGTACACCTGAGGTAGCTGCATATTCACTAAATTCGAAGCCATTGAATATGACATACTGTCGCCTGTCAGTGAGCTATGACACGAAGAGTTCGATGAGGGTCTGAGAAAAGCCATACCTGTACAGTTTTGATAGTAGTATTCCATGATCAAATTTGTAGAACGCTTTCGAGAAGTCAGTATAAATTATATCGTTTTGGGATCTCCTATCAGTAGTCTCTTCAATATATTGAGTGACGTTGAGAAGGTTGGTGGTTGTCGAGCGACCTTTCATGAAACCATGTTGAAGTGATGAGATTTGATTGCTCAGATGAGGACCTGCTGTACAGGATGATTTTAAACACTTTAGCGAAATTACATACATCAGACTTATGCCTTTTTTGCTCAATTGGGCGAACTTTAGTAGACAATTTCCATAGGTCTGGGATGGTACTAGTTTTGACGCAGATATTTATCAGGCTTGTCAGTGGATTAGCCAGGGCATAAGCGCAGTCTTTGACCATTAGTGCAGGGATGCTGTCGGGACCCATAGTCATTTTTGGTTTCAGCTGTTTCAAAGCTGCCAACACTTCATTTTCTTCGAAATAGGGAATGTTCAGGACTTGTGAATGCGGATCACTGTCACTAAATTCTGTTTGAGAACTAATAATGTATGATTTGGCTAAAAAATCAGCAAAGCTATTGAGAATGTCCTGAGGAGTTTCAAAAGTCCTTCGTAGGTCATTCTGTCAGATATACCAGTTGATCCTTTTTTGTTGTTCATTTGGGTTGTCTTTTATGTCATTTTCAGTAGATTTCACATATTTTTTGTACGAATTGTCAACGTCAGACTTGATATTTGCCCTCAAGCGAGTTAATTCATACCGGGCAGCAATATCCACGCTGTATTTGACTGAACGCCAATGCTTAGACTTGAGGCGTATTAGACGAATAATTTCCCTGTCGAACCACGGCGGATATTTACGCTTGACGTTATTATTATTAATTATTACCAGATATCTTCGCCTGTAAATAACCTTCGATTTTCACTGTCATTTATCTTTCTCTTCCCGCCGCATAGGGCAGAATTTTCGTGTAAAAAAGGGCCCGAGACCAACGAACAAGATCGCCAGGGGTTACGGAAGGAAAATAAACTTGGCGGGCGATCCAGCCAGCAGCGAAAGGCGGTAGCAGGAACGGCGCAGCGGTTGAAGTTCCTGCTGCCATCCCGTGCCGTTGCGATCCAGTCTAGAAAAGCAAACAGGACGCTGGGGCGGAGAGGGGGAAGCGAGCGAGGGCAATAAACCATTAGAATTCAAAACCCGTTCTCGGTTCTCGTCGACAGAGCAGACTACACCTCTTGTAGCAGGGGATGGGGGATGACTGGACTGGTACATGAAGGATAGCTAATTCTGCAGGTCACACTGATCAATACTGGGGTTGTTCGCGTTTTTGTGGCAGACGGAATGTGGTTTGTGGGATATCGTGAGGGAAATTCCGGGTTTATTCAATTTTTGTTCGTTCTGTTTCACACTGGAATATACAGTACGTCTCACTAAGTTGGAACCATATGGAAAACTTTTTTATTAATGATTTTAGGAAAAAAAGTTAATCCTCATAAAAAATTCTGCATATTCTAAAATCTAAAATACAATCATGATATATC
The DNA here is from genome assembly GCA_018342105.1 of Gonioctena quinquepunctata. Taxonomy (NCBI): domain Eukaryota; kingdom Metazoa; phylum Arthropoda; class Insecta; order Coleoptera; family Chrysomelidae; genus Gonioctena; species Gonioctena quinquepunctata. The sequence continues at coordinate 79,258 of JAFIRS010004096.1, forward strand.
AATTTTTTCAGTCGTATACGCGGTATGTCAAAATATATGAATTTTACTCAGGAGTATTTTACTCAGGAGTATATTTGAAAATATCGAAAATTGTTAATGGAAAAAGTTGTTCAAAACTAAAAACCAAGTTTAAATGTGCAATTACATCCATTTACATGGAAAAATATTTTTTTCTTATTTTGTCAAATTTACGTTAGAATCAAAATAACCAACTCCCCTTTTTAGATGTCATGATCCAAAAATCAGCATCCCGAATGGAAACATCTGTACACAGAAAGAAGACGCATACCAGTCGATATATACACTACAACTCAAACCATCATGCCAGTGTGAAAAAAGGCATAGTTATAATCGAGCCCAAACAGTTTGCAATCCCAACCAGAATCTACAGGAAGAAATAAATCTCATAAAAAATGTTCTCAAGGAAAATGCATATCCGGATCAGCTTGTGGAAAAAAGAATCACTGACATTGAAAACAAAAATCCATCAAACAACATATTAACACAACCAACAGGAGTACTCCCACCACCTACACATTTCACAACCAACATAATAACTTATGTCCCCGGATTATCTGAAAAGATCAAACGAATTGGACATAGGTATGGGAACATCATTTAGAACAACAAACACACTGAGATCTATACTAACACAAACAAAACCAAAAAACGCAGAAGAAAGTATCCTGTGTTAGAAGTCCATTGTATCTCAAAGTGGAGTGGTATGATTTTACGAAGTAGAAAACTCAAAGTCGTCTCCACAATTTAATATCGCAATCGATTAGTTATGTGATGGTGGATAGGTAAAAAAAACGATTAGTACATGTTTCGAACCTCTATAGGTTCATCATCAGCGGAGTGTAAAATTATGGAGAAGAAAAAATGATGGGAAAAAAATTATTATTAAGTATAAGTCAAGAGTTCATGATTGAAACAAATTACAAAATGAAGGTTTGCCTTTAAAAGTTGTATATCCCTTTTTCAAATCTAGGGAGGCTACAGACATTAGCCGATATAAAATAACTTGACGACATGTGGAACGTGGAACAATGGTAGCAATGAAAAAAAAAGGGATATAAATTTTTCAAAGGCAAACCTCCATTTTGTCATTTGTTTTAATTATGAACTCTTGACTTATTATTAATAATAATTTTTTACCCATAATTTTTTCTTCTCCATAATTTTACACTCCGCTGATGATGAACCAATAGAGGTTCGAAACATGTACTAATCGATGGTTTTTTACCTATCCACCATCACATAACTAATCGATTGCGATATTAAATTGTGGAGACGACTTTGAGTTTTTATACTTCGTGAAATAATACCTTATGTCCCCGGATTATCTCAAAAGATCAAACGAATTGGACATAGGTATGATGTGAGAACATCATTTAGAACAACAAACACACTGAGATCTATACTAACACAAACAAAACCAAAAAACGCAGAAGAAAGTACCAAAAACTGTGTTTACAACATACCTTGTTCGTGTGGTGATAGTTATATAGGTGAAACGTCAAGACCATTGGAAGTGCGCCAAAGTGAACATCAGAGTTACATCAGAAATCGACAAATAACCGGATCAAAAATTGCAGAACATATCCTCACATCCAATGGCGATCATACGATTGAATGGAATAGGACAAAAATCTTGATGAAAGAACCACATCAAGAGAGGAGAAAATTGAAAGAAACGGCCTGTATTCTTCTTTCCAACAAATTCTGTTGAAATCGATCATACATGGTTTCCTCTACTCAGAGAGGAAGTGAGATATGGTAGAATGCTAATAAACTGATCTGAACAACACCCCATATATCAAATGAGCACTACGTCACTCTCAAACTTTTTTGGCAGATCTCAATTGACGTCCGTCAGTTGAAAAAGCGAAAAAGACTCTACAAGAAAAAATCCAAAAAACCCGAAACGTCAATCAAAAACTATATAGAGAAGTATCTTTTGAATTTCTATTATTTTTTCATAGGTATATTCAGGGAACGAGAAGTTACTGACAAATCGAATCATTTTTCTATAGGAAATATAATTTGGTAAACGCAGTAACTTATCGGGGTGAACTAATTAGTTTGCCCTTTCTACACTTGTATATATTTTCCTGATTATATTTTCATTTTCAGACTGTGGAAGGTTACCCAAAAAACATGCCAAGAAACAATACAAATTTAACTGTAGTTACGTGTAATCTAGGATCTGTTAATAGCAAGATATGTTTGACAGTGAATGTCAAAACGCGTTAGGATTATAGGACACATAAAAATGGTAGTGTTCTTAACTTGTGAAGAGAAAATAGAAATTGTTTTGATTGTGTGAGAAAACTATAAAACGCATAGAGAAGCAACAACTATTTTTAATAACACATCCCAATAAAAATATAAATAATTCAACTGTTACGAAAATAATAAATAAATTCAAGAATACTGGAAGTATTAACAATCATTTTAATGGAAAATGCCGAAAACTGGTTGCCGATGAGAATACGCAGTTTGAAGTAATGCTGTCAGTTGTAGAAAATCCAAAAATGTCATTGCGCAAAAGGAAGTCGTCGATGCAACAAAATGTGAGTAGAGATACAGTGACAAGAATTTTAAAACTGAATAAATACAGACCATTCAAACCAAAAATCGTTCACACATTGAAAGAAAGGGATTATGATAGGCGCTTTGATTTTTGCCATCTCATCCAAGGAAAATTAGAAGAGGACCCTTATTTTCCGATGAGTCAACATTTTCGTCAAATGGAGCTGTCTCGTCACAACATTGTCGCTGGTGGTCTGATGAAAATCCCAATTTTGTAATAAAGTGTCATGACCAATTTTCATTTAAGACGAACGTGTGGTGTGGCATTTATAAGAACAGATTAATAGGACCTTTTTTTTCGCCTAATCTATAAATGCCGAACGTTTTTACAAACTCACATCAATGACTTCTTGAACGAACTACCTTTACGAGAACCTTAATGTATTTGGTTCCAACAAGATGGTGCCGCATGCCACAGTACATTAAATGTTAGGGAATATCTTGAACATACATTTCATGGAAAAGTTATTCACAGATATTCTGATCTTTTTGGCCTGCTAGATCCCCTGACTTAACCCCCCTTGATAACTTCTTATGGCGTTGCTTGAAACAAAAAGTTTATCAGAAAAGCCGTTTCAAGATGTTGACCATTTGGAGAGGATAATTTTAGAAACATGTCAGGAAATTTCTCCAGAAATGATAAGGAATGTATTACGTGAATTTGGCAAAAGAACGATTATATGCATTGAACGAGAAGGTGGATATGTCGAGGCATCAGTGGAATGAGGGAACATTAAATTTCTATTTATTTCCAGAATTAATATTATGTTAGTTACACAACTTAGTATTTTTATGTGTTTTCTTATTTGCACAATATATGCATATGCATTCATTATGTGTCTAAATTGCAAAATTGTTAGAAAACATTAAGAAACGAAAGGTGATCATGTGGTTCATAATCAAAAGAGATAAATGTTCATTCAAAATAGAAAAAACAGTTAAAAGTAACATAACCTAATTTTTCAATGTCTATGAATGTGATTGCATATTTGAACGGAATTTTTTGTTCTGAAAATTTTTTTTAATAAGAATTTTCGATATTGTCGAATGTAAAGCTACTTTACTCTTGAGTAAATTCATATTTTTTGACAAACCGCGTATACGATTGAAAAAATTCGATATCTGATGATTGTATTTCAGATTTTAGAACATGCAAAACTTTTTAGGAACAATACTTTTTTTCCTAAAATGAATAATAAAAAAGTTTTCCATATGGTTCCAACTTAGTGAGACATACTGTATATGAAAAGGGGTATTTTTCTTTGTAACAGGGTGTTGTAGCACCCATTGTTCAAAAGCTACAATGAAAGACAAGGGAGCAATAATTGAAGACAAAACTATTATAGTCAAAATGCTTCAAGATAAACTGATGGATTTCCAAGATGCAAAAACGTATACAAGTGTTATTGTTATGGGGCGCGTTTTTTGTCGAAAGTAGTTGTTCTCATATATATTTTTTCCTCCCGAATATTTATTAGATGAAATCAACATATTGTCATAACTATATTGCCTGAGAGACCTTAAAAAGGAGTTGGTAGCACAGGATAACTTTCTGTGATAACCAGATTATGAACTCAGAATCAACAGAACAAACATACAACATTTAATAACAATAAATAAAAACAATAATCACTATACTTACATCTAGAACTATTTATTGAAGTGACAAGTTACCGATGAAAATATAAATAAAATGCTGTCATGACCTTTGTAGGTTGTTTACTATTCCTTATTTTCTTATAATTTCAAGTTTATATTTATGTGCAACTTTGTGAATTGGTTTGCTCATATATTATTTGAGTTATGTTTCAAAATTCAGATTAGGAATGAAATCAACAAGAGTGTAAAGATGAAAAGTTATCTGAATAAGTTTTATTTAAAAAAAAATTCAGAAGTGTTTACTGCCATTCTTTTTTCTCTTTCATGTCAAATGTGAATCCATACATCTCTGAGAAAGAAGAAATCAAGAGCACAATCAAGGAGCGAAAGGCCAACGCATAAGAAACGCTCCCGAAGGACCTTTGTACTAGTAATACGAGTATTTTGAGATGTATCAAATCCTCTACACCGATAGAGATTGGAATACTTTGAAGCGAAAGGCTGAGGAAGATTTTGAAAATTTAACATGATGGTTTGAGAGTCGATTATTAACAATTAACTTCAGTAAACCTCACTATATTCCCTTCACCTTCTACTCCACTAACTGATCAGAATTCGACTCACAGTCCAAAGAGGAACGAAGTTCCTTACTTTCTTTTTCTCTTTCGATACACTTTTTGAGCTGAGCATATTGTCGTGAATTGGGGTTGTTCCACGACTCACTAGGTAGAATCCTTAGACAGTATAACTGATGGACTGGCCGTCATGTGACTTTAACACACAGTTCCCTGCAGACTATAGCAGAGAGATGTTGTGAAGGATACAAATAAGTCAAAAGTATACCTTTACTCCGGCGGAGTAAAAGTATATTTATAAAGTTTGAAGAAAACATTCTTCTATTTGAAAATATATATATTTCTGCGTTTGTTCTCAGAAAAAAAGAAAATTTTGTGTTTACTCACCTATGAAATTTCACATCCAGCCCTTTTTTGTATCTAACTGACAATTGTAGGCTGCACACGAAGAAGGCATAGATAGGTATTCAAGAATGTTTATAACTTGTCAAACAGAGCAGAAACACTGGATAAATTTATAAAAAACTTGCAAAACACCACAAGAAAACACATATGAACAATATTCGAAACCAATGTTTTGCCTAAACTCATTTTGTCCTTTGTCACAGTTTCTGATATCAATGGTCTCTTTCTCACAACCAATTGAAAACACTTTGTAAAAAATATAGAAAAAGTTTATAAAAATGAATATAAAGATTGAATTAATAAAATAAAGTAATGAATCTCTTCCAGTAGTTATAAATTTTAAATGAATAGAACCGAAATGTTAATTACAAAAATAAGTCGGGAATAATTCCGAAAAACTATAATGTTCAATTGATAACAGGGCTTCTTAACTTTCTAACTCTCCAACTCCCCCCATTGCCCTTTTGGGCACGCAAAAACAAAACATCGACTCCCTGATCAAACCATCAGTCTTCCCTTTCAAAAACTCTTGTTTATGTTTGACACTAATTCGTGTTTTACAGAACAACAACATTGTGATCCACTTGAAAGTATACTGATTGATTTACTCTACGGGGTGATCGATACTTTTTTGACAATATGATTTCATTATTGTCTCTCTGTAGTGTATATAAATAGTAAATAGTAAACACAATTCCAGAATCCTCTTGTGCTACAAATTCACGAATAATTTCAAAGTCCAAACGGAGCTACCGTAAAACGAGGGACTACCAAGCCAGAGGTCCGGGGTCCAATTCTCAACACGACCATATTTTTTTATATTTATTCATATTTTATGTTTGCTGTGAGTACTAACATTTTAAAAACATTTCATTCGGTCATTCGATTGGCCATGTTTTCTTCAACTCGCAATATAATTCGATATGGAGATTTAGATCCAATAAATCTATTAATATCGACGTAGCAGTACATGTTGCCATCAATCTCATGTATACACCATTTTGTGTTTTTTTTTGTTTTCTCAATATTTTCCCTTTGAAGGTTGGCTTTTTCTATTCCAACACATTTAATTGTCATTATATCAGGCAATACTATACCTATATATCCTTCTTCCAAATTCTCTGCCACAGTAAAAGGTATTTTATTCCTGATAAGACTACTCGTTGAATTATATCAAATTAACTTTGATAGAGGTTTTGGTAAGGATGAATTTTCACAAGGTCCGGGAAATTTTGAAAACAGAGGAAATAACTTCAACCGTAATAACAGATTTGAAGATGATAATTTTCAAGGGGATAGTTTCAGAAACAATAGATATGGTGGCCATAATAAGTTTGATGAACCTAGAGGTAACTTTAGAGGCAGTGGAGGAAACTTCAACAGACAGGACAATTAATTTGCAGAAATCACAAATTTGCCCGTTCTGCTAGTTTTAGTAGTTATGACGATCACGAAAATTATGATGATGACGATAATGACAGTTATCATCAAAAGTTTGCTGATGCTGATGCTATAAAGATGAACAGTATCATAGACAAGACAACCAAAGACTTCCTCCACCGGAGCAAAGACCACCCCCACTGGCGCAAAGACCACCTCCACTGGCGCAAAGATTACCTCCACTGGCGCAAAGATGACCTCTTCTGGAGCAAAGACTACCTCCAATGGAGCAAAGACCACCTCCAATGGAGCAAAGACCACCTCCAATGGAACAAAGACCACCTCCAATGGAGCAAAGACTACTTCCAATGGAGCAACTGCCACCCCAGAAGGAACACAAGATTCCTGGATTGATGGATCAGTTAGATCCTACTCCTCCTCAGGTTCTGCCACATATTCAATGTAAACCATTAATCCAACTTCGGCATACAATAAACAACATAATGTCCAAAAAAGGATATAATCATCTAAACACACGTAATATAGAAATATAAAAGAAACAAAAATATCTTCCACCTATTACCACTCAACGATAATATCCGACTTGTATTCGCATAGATATCCTACCGCTCATGTATAATTTAAATTTCCCGCTAGCAGAACAACATTTCTGATGGTTTCGTACACCTTTGGAATCGTATGAGCAAGGGATAGACGCTGATCACACAAACTCTTATACAGTGCTAGTCAAAAGTCCCCTCCCCCCCTCGTATCTTTTGAACGGGTATACTTATAATGATGAAATTCGGAGGGTGGAAATAAACGGATGTAGGCTTCTCAACTGGTCATAACAGGTGACGCAATAGTCATAAATGACGTCACAAGGCCACTGTGACCAATAATTTTAAATGGGACCCTATGGCAAGTGACAGCTCGTTTGAAAGGTATTGAAAATACCTATTCAGTCATACCAATTTTGTTTGGGTTTCGGCTGATTTTGATTGATAAATTGAAGAAATACGAAAATTATAGTTTCGCATTTAATTTATAAAGATTTAAGAACCAGTTCTCATAATAAGTGTTCAAAATGTGCTCCATCTACTTCCTGGCAGTAATGCATCCTATTGCTAAACTCTTGTCGTACTCGTCCCAGTGTGTCAGCGGAAACTGCCCTACATTCTTCAACAATTCGTTATATCAGAATGGCAATACTGTCAGGTGCTGTAGCGTAAGCCTTAGATTTCAAGTACCCCCATAGAAAAAAATCTAATGGTGTAAGGTCCGGTGACCGAGCTGGCCATTCGATCGAACCTCGTCGTCCAATCCATCTACCACGATAGTCTCCATCTAGGTAACGTCTTACTGCACCGTAATAGTGTGCAGGAGCACCATCTTGTTGAAACGTTATTTCCAAGTTGTCGAATTCATCTGGATTATCTTCTAGAATTTCAAGAATTAACGACTCAATATCATTTTGTAACATCTCCAGATACAATTCACCGGTTAAGTTAGCATTGAGAAAAAGAGGCCCAACTATGTGGTTTCCCAAAATACCTGCCCAAACATTTACTTTTTCTGGAAATTGAGTATGTTTTTCACGAAAGATGTGAGGATTTGTGTCACTCCAATACCTCACATTTTGAGTGTTAACATTTCCATTGAGAAAGAAAGTACTTTCGTCACTAAAACAAATTGTCTGTATGTAGCCTGGTTGTTGGTTCATTTTATTGGACATAGTTTCACAGAATTCTAGTCTTCGCTCGGAGTCATCATCTGAAAGTTGGTGCACCATTTTTAATTTGTATGGATGAAATTTGTTTTTAGCCAACACCCTATGTACTGTCCTTTGACTGACTTCACAGATAGACGCAACTTGGGCTGTGGAAGAAGTAGGGTTTACTACCATTTCTCCAATTATGTCAATTTTTTTGTCATCACTAATTGTTGGTCGACCAGATCGTTTGGCATCTTGAACACTACCTGATGCTTCAAACTTCCGAAGAAGCTCCCTCAAATAAACCCTCGATATAGGGCGATCGGGGTACCTCTCATTAAACAGTCGTTCCGCTGCATGGAAATTGTTTCTACATTCACCAATTATTAAGATAGCTGCTACTTTGTCGCTTACAGTACGTACCATTTTGCCTATGTAAACACTTAAACGTCTCGTTAAACGATAGCTTAGGTAAATTTTCAAGGTATAAACACTTTTGACAAGTAGAGAATTCAAAAACGTCAACCTTTTTGACAATTAACCAGAGGCGTACTTTAAAATCTTTATTAATTAAATGCGAAACTATAATTTTCGTATTTCTTCAATTTATCAATCAAAATCAGCCGAAACCCAAACAAAATTGGTATGACTGAATAGGTATTGTCAATACCTTTCAAACGAGCTGTCACTTGCCATAGGGTCCCATTTAAAATTATTGGTCACAGTGGCCTTGTGACGTCATTTATGACTATTGCGTCACCTGTTATGACCAGTTGAGAAGCCTACATCCGTTTATTTCGACCCTCCAAATTTCATTATTATAAGTATACCCGTTCAAAAGATACGAGGGGGGGAGGGGACTTTTGACTAGCACTGTATAATAAAAAGAGACAGAGGGAGAGAGAAAGTCGCATGGAGGGGGCACAACGCTTTTTCCTTACGTGACAATTTCTACCAGTCAACACCTACCGCAAAAGGAACTTCGTTCCAATAAAAATGCGATATCTGTTTCACAATTTCCAGTGTAGTTAAATTCTCATTTTCACTAGGGCACAATTTCAATTGACGTAGAGCACGAGTTTTAAGAATTCACTAGTTAGAAGTAATTATGAACTATCGAAACTTACATTTTAGATCTGTCAATACGCTATATCTAATATTTTTATGTAAGAGAGAAACAGATAATCGAAATCTGAAATATCTGCTTGAGTCAATGATATACAAAGTTTGACTTTTGAATTTTGAATAGAGGTACCAGCTTGAAAAAAAAAACAGTATTTCACATTGTTAAAGTAAAATAAAACTATCGTTCGAATTTGAAACGGCCTTTCATTTTGCCTTCCGATTATGGACCAGTCGACCAACCCTTTGGTAGAATCCCAATAGATAATATTCTCCTGCATAGTCAGAGTTGAGTTTTTTCAGCTGAAAGTGGCGATTAAAGCCTAATGGTAAGGTAATCCTCCCATTTACTTAGGGCCTGTTCGGGATGTTAATGTTCAGTTCGGCTCTTCCTAATGAAATTCCTGCAGATTTGGGTTGCGAAAGCTCCAAAAACATGGCTGACCGGGATGAAACGGGCTGTAAACAAACTTGAAACAAATTATGTTTCGAGATTAGGTGAGCTTGACAGTTGAAGGGTCACTTGAGACAAACAAGATGTCACACAGTGCGTTAACGTAACGACCAGGAAGATTTTCACTCTAGTATGTTCAGTACTGAGAAATAGGGCGATATGAGTAATATAAATCTAGAAGTATTTTTTTTCAGCTTCCAACTGGATGAATTGTAACTGCCTACAACTTTAAATAACAAAGGACCTCGCACCGCATCAATGAAAAATTGGCTTTCGGTGAATTTGCTCGAATTTTTTAAATATTGCAGAACTCGTAATGCTGATCAAATGTCTCCATTGCACCACCGCTCTAAATTCAACAGTTTAGATTATATAGGGTGCTAAAGATAACTTTTCCAAAATTTCAAAAGGCCATTGTGAAGAGACTTTTTCGAATATATAAACCAAATCGAGTATGCATCAATTGTTCATACTGCCGATTTGAACACACTATAGAGAACAATGATTCCTGCACGTACAGACGATATACAGTCCAAAGATAGCAAGTTTTTCAGTGATTTCCAAAAAATTAAGCGGTGGAATTTCATTCATTTTCAGATATTTTGTAGGATTCCAATCTCAATTGCGATTGATGATAGTAGCTGATCCTCCACCTGAATTAAACTGACATAACTATTATGTATTTCTCATGAAACTGCACTAGTCCTGCTTATTGATATATCGAAATGCCTGAAATTCCGGAAAAGTCGGTTACAAACTCGATCGTTCAAATAAAAGTTCACTCTGCAGATACATAAATATACAGGGTGGATCAAAAACTAGTGTCCTTCACTGATAATTTCCTTGGAGTAGTTATGTTTGTTAATAATTTTATTGAAACATGTCCACAAATATGTGTTCGACATACATATGTTGAAAGATTTTGAACAATTTCCTCTGTAATATTTTGAATGATATGTATAAACCTATGTAAAATAATCTCGAAAAATATCAAAAAATGAAACAAAATCATTGAATAACAATATTATTAGTAACTGAATATGCTCATATTTCATTTCAAAAAATGTTTCTTACCCATACATTCGCGTAACAATAATCAATTTAAATATTCCTTGGAGAATTTCTAGATTCTAGATATATGTTGCATATGGAATTTTGGAATAAACCACAATCTACTTGCCACCAACGACTAGCAAAACTACCAATTCGCAAAACATACTCGTTACTCGAGGTTGACATCACACCTCAATTGGTGAAATGTCGATTGATTGAAACTTCCTGTATATGGAAAGGAATACATGTTTAGTAGCCTGCTGTGAACCATTTGTGGCCAATATAATCTCATATAAATGCTTTCTTTATTACGAAAAAATATGGACTCACACTTTCCATTTGTAAGCCTATGCCAGAAAATGTTCACTCTAAGTCATTCATACTATCCCGACACTAAGTTCATTTGAAAAGTACCCACACTTGGAAAGGAGATGGACTAGGTGCAACTTTAGTTTGGTCAGAATGGCTCTGGTTTGCAATGACATATAGCAACCATATCCATATGTTTAACAAATACTGAATTGTCATTTTGCAATAATTGCATATGTTAAGTTCTCATTGGAATCATATCAATTATTGAAAAATTGCTAATTGTCACCGATTGAATTGTTTTACGTGTGATGTTATACTCAATACACAAAATATGGCGCGACCCGATGGAGAACCAATTGAATTGAAACGAGAAATTGCCATTGAAAGACGCGACCAAAGGGGATTTCCACATGTCGCAGAAATTGATGGAAATATAATGTGTTTGATATGCAACCAATCAATTATTCAAGAGATTCATCACATTCAAGAAGATCCAGGATGTTTGAGATTGAATATATTAACACAATCCTCAAGGCACACGTGTCTCATTTGCAATGGTATAGCTGATCTTCACAGACTCACAATAGAATGCAGAGTTAATAAATCCATATACCAGAAAATATCCGTTCCTGTAGAATTCATCTTGATTATCGTGGGTTTTTATTTCACATCCTTTAGATAGGCTTAAGATATATCAATAAACCTCACACTCTGAAAGGTCAGGAACTTCAATCATTTTAAGACGAACTCTGAACTGCCGCTAAGCGTAAATTGGATTAATTACGTAGATGAGAATAGTTTTTCTGACGAAGAATTCAAATCCATTGCTCCGCTCGCAAAAGAACAGTTTGGTGACATATACTCATTGTGTATCTGTACCGAGACAAGATAGAGGTGAGAGACATATTTATAAAAAAGATTTATTGGCATTCTTATGACAAGGTATTTCTGCTGAATTTTTAACCATCATATTCAATCATTCAAGCCGCCAGGCAACAAGTTTAGTGATAACTAAAGTGCGAGAATCTTTGATGACTCGTTTCGTACCCGATAAAATATAGGATTTACCGCAATAGCAAGAGGACAATTCATAGAACGACATGTTAGTGTTTTTGCGAATCAATTGTACAATCCACAACCCAATGAACCAAAAGCAATAGTTTATATAGATTTGTACATCGACAAAAGTTGCAACTTCCGGGTATTACGACAATCATATTCTCAACACAAAGGGAGACATTTAATCAAACCATTCCTGATTGTGGGTACTGATGGTTACATTTTGGATATTCAAGGCCCATATTTCTCAGATTCGGGAAATAATGATGCACGCATACTGCAGAATGAATTGAGCATAGATGTCAACCAAATTAGAATATGGTTTCATCCAGGTGATATTTTTAATGTAGATAGGGGCTACCGAGATGCTCTTCCTTTTCTTCAGAATATCGGTATTCATTGTGAAATGGATGCACATACGAATGAGCGTAGATTTTTACGAATGAGAGTTCATTCAAGTTTCCGTAATGCCACCGAATATCAATTATTCATAGCGTTCGAAGCAAATATAGAGAATATTGAACAAATCAATAGTGCCTCATTTCATATCATTCGATTGAAGAAATGTGTGGTAAAGATAAACCAACATTTTTTGATAGTCGCATCCACAATAGGTGGTAACATCCACAATAGGTGGTATTTCTATGAAGTCTACCCAAAAGACAAATGTCAAGTTGGAGAAAATGGGGTTGGTCTGAGCTGTATGATTGGCTAAAGAAAATTTGGGATATGCCAAAGAATATGTTGTGTGAAACAGGTCCCCGTTACTTGCCACAGTTGTGGTGGCGACAAAATTGCTCCGACGTTATTTTGTTACTTGAGTATGAACTAGATATATGAACCATTCATTATAGTTTTTCCGGAAAGCTCCGTATAATAGTTATTGTTCATGCAATGCAGTTTTAAAATTTATTGTAGGATTCGCCGAAATATCTTTGGCACCCAACAACACAGATAAAATATTTAGTTTTTCACTTGGCAGCGCCTCCGACAAAAGATCCAATGCGTCCAATCACAAATGGAAGTGCATTTCTCACCCTGGAAATATATCTTTCACAGAAGAAAACAGGAAAGAATCGACATTGAAGGAGGTCGAGCAGCGGCAGCACAAATCCTCCGAACGCATTCCATGTTATCCTCGTATGAATGGTTGCCTATGTTCCGCGATGTTGCCAGTGTGGGTCGCTGAGAATTTCGACATTGTATGGGATGGGAGTGAGCCTGATGATATATTTGTAAATAAGTGATGACATGAGGATTGCTGAATACCAAAAATGCGGATGAGCTTCTATATTTGATGTATACAGTTATGTTTATTTATGAGTTGTGTTCTGGATGACTATTATTATAACATTGGAAGATGATAAAATGAGTGAAGGTATGATCACTCAACACTAAAGATTTTGATAGACCGATGACAATTGAAACACCTATAGAGTTTTTTTGATGGATTTGTATTTCCACCAGAATAATAATAATAAATATACTTGATTGTCCGAAGATGATAATCTTGTTGACAAAGCTTCAAATACAGGTATATAAAACAATATATTGGACGTAACACAGTGTTTCCGGTCATTCAATCACAGGTTCAAAATAATAAAATAGCAAATGAATACAATTAATAAGTAAATAAATATACAATATAAAATATAAATAAATACAATATGAAATATAAATGAATATACAATGCAAAATAGTCAAACTTTAATCAGATTATCGTCATAAAATTCTTGTAGCACATAAAACGGTCTTCTCCACAGTACATTTTTTATGTTTTATCTAAAACCCACGTAGTAGCATTATAGTGACGGAAACTGATACTGCAACTTCGACTCGGTGGTTATCACGTAATCACCACTAAATCTACCACTATACAGTAAGAATAACTGAAATTTTATGTGTTTAGGGTTGTGGTCACGTAATTCCCATCTATGGTAGCCACTCCACAGTTCTATAGCTTATTAGTGTCGTTTGAGTTGTCTGAAACATTATGGCCACTGAGCAAATCACTTTTTCAAACTAAAAGTGGAAAATAACCGTTGCGGTAACCATCCTGTACCATTTAAATATCACTTAGAAGTCACATTCACTTTAAAGAGAGTATGATAGTTTCGGTGACGTTTTGGTAACTTCCATAAAACCTTCAATGTGGCAGGCACTTGATTGTGATATGTGGTGATGGTTGCCACGTTCTTGCTATCTCCATAAGGGATAACCACAGTTCGCATTTAATAAAAGTCACTACAAATTACAATAACCTTCAAAATTCACCATTCCGCGCGATGACGAAAGCTTACCTAACTTCTCAAATTATTTTATTGTGGCTTACAAAAAGTTTGTTTAACCTGTTACGTGAAACATGAATGATTTTATTCAATATGAAATGGTTATGCATTTTCAATAGACAATTTTCCTTGATTTTGAAGTGACCGTGGATTGGTCCGTGCGATGACGAAAACTAACCTAACTTTTCCCAAATTATTTTATTGTGGCTTCAAAAAATTCGTTTTACCTTTACGTGAATTGTGAATTATATTCATTCAATATGAAATGGCTTATGCGTTTTCAAAAGACAATTTTCCTTGATTTTGAAGTGACCGAGGATTGGTCAGCGCGATGACGAAAACTAACCTAACTCTTCTCAAATTATTTTATTGTGGCTTACAAAAAATTCGTTTTACCTATTACGTGAGACGTGAATGATATTCATTCAAAATAAATTGGGTTATGCGTTTTCAATAGACAATTTTTCTTGATTTTGTATAAAAAGGTTCATTTAAATAGATCGGATCTCTGACTTGTGCTCCTGCTTGATATTTATACTTTAATTGTTCATCATGTTTGCATAAAGGCCATAATTTCCATTACTTGTTAATTGCTAATTGTTACTTGATACTTGATAATTGTTGATTGGAGCTGCATAAATCCACTATACTTGCTACATGTCCTTTTTTAACAATTGATGAACATGTAGCCGGAATTTGGAGGTTAAAATTTTGAAGTGGCAGGTTATGATAGCCCGACGTGTTCGCCCCTCTAAAGGGTATGAGACCTATTGTAATTTTTAGGTTATAACTTTGAAGGGGTGGGTTCCACTTTCCAGTGGTGGAAAAGTAAATAATTTAGTTCCACTGGGCACTGTATGATGGAAAGAGCTTAAGAGTGGTATATTTACACTTCCTGCCACTTTAAAGTTATATTATCCAAAAGCCGCCATATTTACAGGAATATGCTAGGTCGCCATTATTAGAGAATTGATCGAAATATTCAATAAGGATGTATTTGTCATCAGCACTGCATCAAACGTAGTAATTTGTTACGAAAGTATTTTTTTCAACTAACCAAGATTGATAAAACAATGTTTGAGGGATTTAAGTACATAATTTCAGAGGCGAGTTATTTCCAAAATTATAATGTTTTCTTTAAATAAAGTGTATTCAGATGGCGCGTGCTCACAATCGAGCTACAACACTCATATCTCACATAAAACTTCGTTCGTTTCGTTTTTTGTTTTAATTTTATCCCGATCAGAAGTATCCAAATTCACTATACTTACTTAAGCGTTTGTATGTTTAAATGTTATATATTTTTAAAGTTGATCAAGGTCAGAAATGAATCAGGCAAAATGAAAGAATGAGGAACATTTATCACAAAAATATGTTGCTGAACAGAGATCGAGCTACATATCATTTACACGAACGCAGAGTCAGTTGTTTAACGTGTCTTGTGTTGGCCACTACATATCCACGTTTTAGCCAGGTGACCACAACGTGGTTGGAATGTGGCTATCTGAGATCCAGGAACGTAACAGCCACCAAAAAAAGGTTTCCCATGTTGGTAGCCGCCGCGTGATAGAACGGTATATATTACGTGGCAGTGGTTGTGTCCAAACACTTCAAAGTTTTCGAGAATCGTGGCCGCTACGTTCCGTCCACTTAAAATGCTACTTGGACATTATCTGCATTAGAGTCTTTGACTTCGATTGGCAAATGATTATACATTTTAACTCTGTTATAAATAAAGGAATCCTTGATTAGAGAGGACGAAGGTAGGGGCAATTTCAAATTATTCCTAGAGACAAACAGTTTCCAAAATAAAAAGAGCTACAACAGTTAGTATCTCCATATCAATGAATAGTTGCCTGCATGAATGGCGGGGTCCAATTTTACCAATATATCTGATGGCCCTTTTTTGAATTTTGAGGACCGAGACCAGCTAATTTAAGCTACACACTCCCCAAAAAGGCATACCATACCTTAAATAAGATTCAAACAAAGCGTAATAGGCTGTTTTAGCAGTACGTACTCCAAGCAGAGCTCTCTAGCAATTACTCTGATTGCATAACAACCAGAAGAAATTTTTCTTTTTACTTGTTTCATGTGTATATCAAACTCCAGTGTCTTGTCAATATTCAAACCCAGAGAAATCTGGAACAATCTTTATTTTCAATTATATCATTTTCCAAGTTCACATCGTGAAGAGTACATTTAAAGGAGACCATATTCGTTTTTGAAATATTAAATAGTAAAAGGTTTGAATCACACCAAGTCTTAACCATTTTTAAATCGCAACATATGTTCTCGTTAAGATCTTCAACGGTCTTACTCTTCCACAAAATTGTGGTATCATCTGCAAATAATGTTTTACCAGAAATGTTAAGATTTAATAAATCATTAATGTATAGTAAAAACAGAGTTGGACCTAGAACCGATCCTTGCGGCACACCCGAATCTATCTCATTGGTCCTTGAAATTTCGTGAGTTTTCACTACTTGCCTACGTTCTGTGAGGTACGACTCAAACCAATCCAAAGTTACTCCTCTACACACATGGTGATGAAGATTTCGCAAGAGTATTCTGTGATTCACGCAGTCAAAAGCTTTCGTGAGATCACAGGATACTGCTGCGGCAATATCTCCGCCATTTATGTCCGAGTAAAGCTCTTGTAGAAAGGAAAAAATTGCATCATGTGTGTTCTTTCTATTTTGGAATCCAAATTGATTTGTGTTAATGATTTTGTGTGAGCTGAGGAACTCATTGAGTCTTTTTTGACAAGTTTTTCAATAATTTTTGCAAGGGTAGGGATGAGGGGGAACGATAGATTCATTATCAATCAATCAATCAATCAATTTATTTATTTGCTTATTATCAGTACAATAGATTTAGCATCGTCAAGGTAAGTAAATACAGTTCAAAACAGGCACATTAAAAAGGCAAAATATTATACAGTACAAAACAGACACATTAAAAAAGCAAAGTATTAAAACTTGCAGTTGAGAAATTCACTAACGTCATAAGGGCAGACATCAACCAGCAGCCCTTTTATACTTTTCTTGAATTTATTCATATGTAAATTCCTCATATATGGTGGTAGATGGTTGAAGAGCCTTATCGCTACAGTAAGGAAGCTTTTATGAGTAATTGCCAGTCGATGCTGTGGCATAAGAAGATTGTGGCAATTTCTGGTCAGATATTCGTGGTTGTGATTAACTTTAGGGGTGTTATTTTGTGTTTTGATATAGACGAGACATTGAAATATGTATAGAGCCGCAATGGTTAATATATTAAATTTTTTAAATGAAGTCTGACAGCTGTCAGTCCGTTTTGCCCTTCCCAGGATTCTAATAGCCGTTTTTGGAGAATAAATACCCTTTCCCAATCAGTTGAAAGTCCCCATAAAACCAATCCGTATGACAGTTTAGACTGAAATAACCCCATGTAAGCAGCTCTCGAAACATGAAAAGGAACAAATTCATTGATTCTACGAAGCAGGTAAAGAGTGCTGGACAGCTTAGTAGAGAGATCTTTGATGTGGTCTTTCCAATTGAGTTTTTGGTCCAGTATTACCCCCAAAAACTTAATGCATTTTTGACTGTCCTTTAGCTCTTTTAGTGTGAAAGTAATTGTGTCAGTTTTTTTGACGTTTAAGCATAACTTATTGGCTGCGAAAAAATTTTCGACTTTTTTCAACGCGTTGTCAGTCAGTTGCTTTGGATATTCATGTTCAGGGTGACTCTCATAAAAAGTAGTATCATCGGCATACTGAATGGTATTGAGAGGGTTCATATGTTGTGGAAGATCATTAACATATATTAGGAATAGTAGGGGTCCCAAGATTGACCCCTGGGGCACACCTGCTGTTACACTCACTGCTGGAGATATCACACTACTTTGCTCCACAACCTGTTTTCGTTCGGATAGGTAAGAATCAATCAAATCAGCTATTTTCCCCCTAATTCCATAGTACGGAAGTTTTTCGAGTAGAATCGAGTGTGACACACAGTCGAATGCCTTCGAGAGGTCACAGAATACGGCTGTCGAAGGAATCCACCGTGGCTCGCACCAATTCAGATATGGCATGCGATGTAGATAGATTTTTTCTGAATCCAAACTGGGACTTTGAGAGCAAGTCGTTCGAATCCTCAAATTGTATTATTCTACTATTCATTGCAGCTTCAATGGGTTTTGAAAAGTTGGGATTATTGAGATAGGACGATAATTTTCTATCTCATTTTTGTCTCCTTTTTTTAATACAGGGGTCACTTCACTGAATTTGAGCTTGTCGGGATACACACCTGTCTCAAAGCATTTGTTTATTATTTTGGTGAGAGGTTCCGCTAATCCCTCTTTCATGTTCTTCAACATCTTGTTACTTAATCCATACACATCAAGAGCGGTACTATCCGAGAGATTCGCAATAATATGTCCAACTTCTGTGGAGTCTACAGGCATGAAGAAAATACTTTTATGGAATTGTATATAAGATGAAGTAAGTTTCGCTGGATCAACCGGAGTATTCTCCAGCTGTTTTAAAATATTGCTACTAATGTTCACAAAATAATCATTCACTTCATTAGATGAGAACCGGGTGTCCTGTGAGGACTCTTTGGAGAGGGGCTGCTTGATAATCTGCCAAATGACCCTAGGTTTGTTTACGGATTGTTCTATCTTGCTCGAGTAATATTTTTTCTTTTGGTTGATAATCATATGTTTATAGTTTTTTTTTGCAAGTATTATTTCTGGTGTCAAATCAACGTTCTGGTTACTCTTGTTATATTCGATCAGAAAATTCAGGTTATCTCTGTAGTTTCTTAAGTCTGCATTGAACCATTTTTTTTCCATATTGCTTTTTTGAACAGTTTTTGTTTTTTTTGGAAAACATTCGTTCATAAATGTAGGAGTGTTTCCAGGAAACAATCAAACATATAATTTGTGTCATTAAATTCGAGCAAAACATACCAATTGATATTTTTCAAAATTAAATTACATCTATTCATTGGTATGTCGCAGAAAGGCCTATATTCTATAATTTGGGAATTTTTGAGTTTCCCTGAATTTTCCAATCGACAATGTTTGTTCTCGATTGCTATATGGTCTGATAAATAAAAATCCATTTGTGAGGCAACACAATCGTTAGGGGCATTAGTGATGCAGTTATCTAGACAGCTGGTAAGCCTTGTGGGTTTATTGTTTAGAAATTCACAACCAAAAGATTTGACCAGATTTTTAAATTCTTGGGCAGGTAGGTCATCCTCCATCAAGTTAATATTGAAATCACCATATATGAGAGTATAAATCAGAAATTGTATTCTCATGAACAAGATCATCATCATTAAATGAAATAATTAATGAGAAAAACATTTTTAAAGAACAGAAGAACAGAGATCGAGCTACATATTATTTACACAAACGCAGTCAGTTGTTTGACGTGTCTAGTGTCGGCCACTACATATTCACGTTTTTGCCAGGTGACCACAACGTGGTTGGAATGTGGCTATCTGAGATCCAGGAACGTAGATCGGAACGTAGCAGCCACCAAAAAAGTGTTCCCCATTTTGGTAGCCGCCGCGTGATAGAACCGTGTATATTACGTGGCAGTGGTTGTGGCCAAACACTTCAAAGTTTTCCAGAATCGTGGCCGCTACGTCCTGTCCACTTAAAAATACTTGCTTTGGATGTGATACGAAGGTTATTTCGTGAGTTAAAGATTCAGGAGCTTGTCGCGCAAAGTTTTCAGTTCGAATGCCTTTGAATCTACAACGCACGGAATAACCTATGTCGCACATCCAAAGCAATTATTTTTACTTTTAGCGCATTTCAATACAAGTTTGTCTTCAGAAAGTGTTTTTAATTATTATTTTATTTTCTGCTTTTTAGTAAGTACGCCTTAATCTATGCATTTTTGTTGCATCGTCATTATGAGTCCTTTTTCCTGTAAGTTCTGTCCTATCTAGTTCATCAATGAGGAGACCATCTAAAGATTAACTCGTCCGTCATCCTGGATAATCTTTGACTGAATTCATAATCTCCGACCCCAAAAACCACTTGTCCACCATCTTGCAGCCGCCTCTTGAATTTATGAATTTTGACAATAACTTCATAATCTCCGACCCCGAAACCTCCACATGCCAATTTTGAATAGAATCGGACCATAATCACAGAGATCGTCCGCTATCTTGAAGCTGCCATTTTGATTTTATGAATTTTGACAAAAAATTATAATCTTCAACACCAAAACCCCCACATACCAATTTTGAATGAATCGAACCATAATTACAAAATCGTCCGCCATCTTGAAAATTTTTTTTTTAACAAAAAAATACTAATTTTGAATCGAATCGGACCATAATAACAAAACTCGTCCGGCATCTTGAATTTGTGAATTCTGAATGAAATTTTTATAATCTCCGAACCGAAAACCCCCACACACCAATTTTGAGTCGAATCGGACCATAATCACAGAGATCGTCGGCCATCTTCGAACCGCCATTAATTTTAAGAATTTTGACACAAAATTCATAATCTTCTAATAATAATAATAATTTTTCTTGACATGTTTTTTGGGTAACCTTCCACAGTCTGAAAATGAAAATATAATCAGGAAAATCTATACAAGTGTAGAAAGGGCAAACTGATTAGTTCACCCCGATAAGTTATTGCGTTCACCAAATTATATTTCCTATGGAAAGATGATTCAATTTGTCAATAACTTGCCGTTTTCTGAATTTGCCTATAATTTTTTTTTTTTTTTAATTCAAAAGATACTTCTCTATATAGTTTTTGCTTGACGTTTCGGGGACTATATCTGCCCCCGTTCTCAAAATCTTCTAAATCTCCTTCAATTGTTTTATAATTTGGATTTTTTGCTCGCAGAGTCTTTTTTGCTTTTTCAACTGACGGAAAAAGCAAAAGAATCTGCAAAAACAAATTATAAAACAATTAAAGAATTTAGAAATTTGAACGAGCAGAATATCAACTCAAGCAAAAATATATAAAGTATCTTTGAATTTTTTAAAAATGTTTTTGATAGGCAAATTCAGAAAACGGCGAATTATTACAAATTGAATCATTT